>JBBPBX010003214.1:0-32283 GCA_038048925.1 Garcialebias charrua | reverse complement strand
AGGGGGTCACTGGTGCCCATATCCATGTCTCAAGTCTATCACAGAAGACTGGATTATTTTAAGAAAAAAAAAAGATGTTTTGCTAATTTTAAAAAACTAAAACAATGAACTGTGCATGCTTATGCATTTTTAAAAACCCTACTTTGAAGTAATAAAGTTAAAGCAAAAATAATTTACTGTGTTTTAGTACTAGTATCCACATATTTACGAAGGAAATGACAGGAAAACTGCTGAAACGAGTCATTCTTTAAAACATAAAATTCAGTTTTATGTTAGTTTTGGTCAAAGCTGGCAAGAGCCGCTGTGGAGGGGCCAAAGAGCCACATGTGGCTCCAGAGCCTCAGGTTGCAGACCCCTGATCTAGCTGCTGCTGCTATTTTCCCTTTTCGAATGCTTGTGTGATGGTAGCAATGTAAGTTTTGCTGTAAGTTGTACAAGTTTGGAGGTGTTTTAAGATGACCGCTTAACTCCTGTTCCTGCCCAGACTGTTAGCTCATGAATACAATCAGAAATAAACTCTTCACCAAACTGTTTATACAAAAAGCTGTCTGCAACAAGTTGGATAGTAATTGTTCATAACCTTTCTGCAGAACACTTCAGATCATCTAAACGGTTGAATATTCGCCCAGTGAAAAACACGGAGCAATCTAGAGACTGAAGAGAAGAGATTAGAACTATCACATTTCTTTTATGGTGCACTGCAACAGACTATTAATGAATTGTAACACGTTTACAGCTTGATTAATTATTTACAACCTAATTGTTAACAATTTTTTTTTTTTTACAAAGGCGCGGCCTTATTGTGAAGATGCATTGAAATGAAATGCAGAACACACAATTATTGAAAAGCAAAAGTTATTTAAATGAGCAGGTGAGCTTTATTTGTTTGACAGTTTGAAACTGTGGCTCCACTCCAGCGCACGTCACAAAAAAACAACAAGAATTACTTTGCAAAGAAGGTTGTTCTTCCACTGTGAGCGTATCTTCGACTGGTTTTATCGGCTCTTGAAAAATCTTCTTTTGGGAGTTGGATTCCACATTGAATGGTCATGCAGATAAACAAAGACGCTCACACTCTTGGGTGTAGAAATGCTGAGCTGCACATTCACAACAAATCTCAGCTGACAGCTTGCATCTGTACAAAACATTTGGCTTTTGGTAAGATTAATAGTTCTTAAATCATCATAATGCTCATACTAATCGTGTCACTTGTAATATACTGTATTCACAAAGGGTACGTCTGATGAGAAGAAATTCTAATAAAGTATTCACACAAAGATTGTTTTGTAGTGGGAAAATTAACTTTGAAAAATTATTTACCATTTTGAATGCTTTTAGCTATAGGGAAAAAAAGCAGAGATAAAAAAAAAAAATTAAGTTCAGAACTTTTCTCATTTATTAAACGGCTACAAGAATTTTGAAACAAGCCCTGATACTTAAATGTATTAAAATAAATGCTAAAATCAATTAAATTCTAGCAACAAAAAAACAAAAACAAAAAAAAATAGTGGAAAATGGTTGAAAATGTGTTTCAAAAACTAGATAAAAGTAACAAAAAAAGAAAAGAAGACTCAGTATGCTGAAGCAGATTTCACAGAGAATAAAGTTTTGTGACAATTAAATGTATTTCTATTGGGAAAAAATATTTTAATAAGTATAAACTTACTGTTTACTGTAATATATATATACCAATTATTTATTTATTTATTTTGCTAAGCACTTCTGGACAGATGCAAACTGCATTTTGTTGCTTACTTGTGACATGTGCAATGACAATAAAGTTGAATTCTATTCTATTCTAAAAGTTACAGGTTTTAAAGGATGACAGGCAGAAATAACAAAAAGGATGCACAAGTGTTCGATCGCACAGAATAAAAAAAACATGAAAACTAAAATGTGAAAACTGACTCAGCACCTGTATCTTTACTTTTCAGCTGATGTTCCATAAAGTAAAAATTGACAATAAACCTAAGCCTTTATAGACATACGCTTGCAAAAGAATACTTAAAGAAGATATAAATGCAGCTGTTAAAGTTATTTGTTGAACTGGGCATTTTATGGTAAATGCTAAAACTCAAGAAGCTCAGTTTCTGAGCCGTCCACCTCCACTCAAAGGATTTTAGAAACATACCGTAGTTTCTTTTTTTGTTGTTAAACTGGAACAATCGACACTGAACAGCTGCATTCTTCTTGAGGATTTTCACCTGAGTCCAACGGGAGTTTCAAGGATGTCTCACAATATATATATTTTTTAATCAACGTGACCTCTTTTCCATCAAATTAAAAAAAAAGACCTTGCTCAACTGACGTTTTTTTAATTAACTGAGGAGAAAACAATAATTCCTTATCTTTGCTGAGTGGGCGAAGGTATGAAGAATATGTGACTCAGACTGACGTGTTTCCCAAAGCTCCTGAAGCATCAACAACACAGCAAAAAACTTTGCAGCAAACTCATTTTTCATGTCTGCAGAAACTGTGTGAGAACGTTTTCTGCTATCTGAAAAATGTTTACTCTCTCAAAAAAAAAAGTGGTTTCAAGTTATCCACAGACAGTGAGGGGGATGTGAAGCTGAATGCACTCATTGAGAATCTGCAAAAAAAAAGTTTTTGCACTCCCTAATATTCAAGCCACAAGACAAGTACCGCATTTTTCCCTTTTTTGCGTAAATTTGCAAGTCATGTGACTTTTACAGCGAAGCAACCGGTATAAATTTTCCCCCCATATTTATAATTAAATTTTTGGCTGACATCTGACAATTTTATTCTTTCTGACATGGAAAATATTGAACACTACCATTTCCAGCCGCTATTTGGCAAGCCAAATGTCTCCATTTTTTATTTTATTTTTTCCATTTATAGATGGCCTCCCTTCACACCTTATAGCCATCCTCTCACTCCAATATGTATTTTTTTTTTTTTTTTTTTTTTTTTTTTAAATAGAGAGAAAGAAAGAAAAGAGAAAGTGAGACAACAAAACAACAATTATCCACAAAAAGAGCACAAGGCAAACACACCAAACCTCCGTCCACAATCCTGCAAAGCACATGACAGAACACAGCAACGAAACATACAAGCATAAAGACTGATAATATTCATGACCTTGCATTAGATTTCTATATATAAACATACCCATACCTACAAATATATATACAGTATACATACATATATATTTATATTCATTTATATACCCATCTACATATATCTACATATACATCCCTGCATCCATTTGTGTGTGGTTGTGAGCATGCATAAGTGAATAAGGTTCCTCCAATAGAACATTTAGTAGCGATTGTGAAGTATCAGAGATCTGTCCCCCCAAAGCCCGAGACAGACGAAAGGGCGATCAAAGCCCAAGACCCCAGGAAGGACCCCGAGCCCAGAGTCCCCAGGACCACCCGAACAGGACGAGCCACTCGTCCACTCCCCAGATCCGACCAAGGGGAAGAACCGGACGAACCCCACCAGAGACCACACACAAGCCGCTTACGCATTGGCCGGCCCTCCCCGGCTCTCCCAGCTTCTAACCCGGGTTCGGCGTCTTCGCATTTACCTTTTCCGCCCGGGATCCACCCTTGTTCTGGAACCATCTTCACCGTGGTTCTTATCGGGCCGAGCCCGACAGGGCTAGTTTCAGCTCTCATTTGATTCGTTGTTTGCAGCAGGGGCGGGACTCATTCAAACAACCTCAGCGCGAGGGTTGAATTTCATTCAAATTTAACTACAGAAACGAGAAACCCCTAAAACAATTGTTAGCTGAATTAGTGTTTCTGAGTTAAATTTTTGTTAATAACTGATCACAAATCAGCTTATGTTACAACGTAAATAACACGAAGCGCACACCCATTTCCGCCTTTCAGCGCGACCTGAATGTCATTAAACAGCATTAAACAATAACTAATATTGTCTAACTGTTGCGCGCAGCCAGGGTTTTAAAATATAACGAATAATCTCTAACTTTTACGTGCAGCTAAAATGTCAGGAGGAGTGATTGCTATATGGGCAAGTTGGACACCTGAAAATTCAGTCTGTTCGGATAGCTCAACGAGTAAATGCGTTAACGTTTTGACCGGGAGAAGTGGGTTCGCTTCCAGCCTGGGACAAAGTTATTTTACTTTTTTTTTCTCTTTATTCACATTTTCTTTTAAATAAAAAGGAGTTTGTCTGCGCGCAACAGTTAGACAATATTAGTTATTGTTTAATGCTGTTTAATGACATTCAGGTCGCGCTGAAAGGCGGAAATGGGTGTGCGCTTCGTGTTATTTACGTTGTAACATAAGCTGATTTGTGATCAGTTATTAACAAAAATTAAACGCAGAAACACTAATATATATATATCCAGCTAACAATTTTTTTTTTGCCGAGTCTCCTCTCTTAAAACACGAACACTCCACCCACGTGAAGAGAGCACCCCACCCACTTCCAGAGAACTGCCCACCCACTTCAAGGCGGCTTTGCGGCAAATGCGTAATGAACGCGGGTGGCCCAGAGACACCCAGGGGAGCTCCGGGCCATTGAGGGCTGGCCAATGCGAAAACGGCTACAATGACCCCCCGGGGTCAACAGCGACAAATGCACAGGCCCCCGCCAGAGCCCGCCGCACCGACGTAGCCCCAAGGCCGGACACCGACGCTCGGGCACCGGGGACGCCCACCCCTCAGGCCCAGACCCGACAGGACCAGAGGACCCGAGCCCCGCCAGGCAGCCACCAGGCCGAGCCGACCAACGCCCAAGCGCCCAGCCCCAGATAGTGAGGGTCCCAAGCACGCCCGCAGGCAGAGGAACACCCACCAGGGGGCCACGTGGCAGGAGCGCGACACTAGGTAGCCTTAGAAGTATCAGAGAGGGGGCAGTCCAAGTCCCAGCCTGACACTTAAACATTCATACACAGACACACTCATTTAGACCCACCCTCATCCTCACCCTCAGTCATAGAAAGACAAACAATAACGACACGCTCCAATCATAATCCCGAAGCACACTCTATACCCCCCAGGTCCAAGACATGTACCTGCTCCCTACATGGGGCAGCCCACATCCAAACCCAGGAGGTAGGCCCATTCATTCTGGGGTGGAGAGTAGCAGACATCCAAGATCCGGCCCACCCCGCGCCCCGCCGGCAGGACAGGGCAGGACACTCGAGCCCAAGCAGCCCCAGGGGGAGCGCACTGCCAGTCCCGCCCACGGCAAACCCGCAGGCCCCGAACCCCCCCACACCCCAGCACAACCCCTGACGGCCCACCCCCAGAATGTCCGCCAGGCAACCAGGGGGGTAAGAGAAAAATAAATAAATAATATATATATATAAATAAATACATAAATAAATAAAATTGAAATTAACAAATCAAGACCCCGACACACACACCCCCGTCCCCAAATGTATTGTTGGTGAGTGTTGTTCTAAAGTGTACTTAAAAAGGAAAGAGAAGGAGCAAAGGCTGGCATTGTACCAGTTTCCCCTCCACTCCAACTCTAACCCAAGCCCTAATTGTCTAAATGCATAATGTTGAGTGAGCACAGGCATGGGGGTGAGAGTGATGCCATCCCGCCACCCATAACAATGTGCTCACTCCATTCCCTATATGTGACTTTTATGAAGAAGTTTATGAATGAATGTCTAAAGTGTATATAAAATTGAGTCCCAGGTGTTCTGAACAACAGAGATGTAGAACCATTGCAGCACACCCGAGACTCAAATTCCCTACATGTATTAATTTAAGATGAAGAGGGCGGAGGTGCGTGTTGAGGGATGGGGAGAAAAATATCTGCAGGAACAGTGCTCCCACAGCGAGTCAGCTCCCCCGCTGACCCTGCGTACCCCCCCAGCTCGCCAAGGTCCACCCAAGGAGCGAGGAAAAAGAAACACCTCTCCGACCGCCAGGCCATTGAGCCAAGACCAGAGAGGGACACGGCCCCGAGGGCAGCCAACAGCAGAACCAACAGCCCACACCCACCAGGGCCGCCGTGACCCCTGCGAACCGCAGTCAGCCCGCCGCCCTAGAGGACACAAAATCCCACATGGACGACACGGCCAAGAGCGCCCGCCCAACCGCCGACAGAGCCAGGAAGCACCAAGAACAGGCCCCAACCAGGGCCTGCACACCGGCCAAGCATAGTCCAAGACCATCATCAAGGACATCCACTCAATCCCCACCCCAGAAGAAATACTACACCCACCCTTCATATTAACAACTTTCACATCACATAACACATTAGACACCCAGGCTGGGTTTGCCCGCCCCCTCCCATCGGCCACCAGTCACGCCCCCAGACACCCACCCCCCAGCATATGAACCCCCAACCCACCAGCGAGCCGAGGGCCCCCGGCCAGAGCCGGGCACCAGAGCGCCAGTCAGCCCATGCCCGGCGACCCGCCCACCAGAGCCCACGATCCCCGATCCCCACCAGGCCCAAGCCCGGGGACGACACGCCCCCAGAGTCCCAAGCCCCCGGCACCCGCCCCGAAACCACCCCAGCACAGCCGGGTCACCGACCGGCGACCCATGACTGCCGCCACCGACCACCCGAGGGCCCGCATGCCGCCCCTAGCAGATATCCCCCAGAACCCCCCCGGTCCTCCCCAGGTCGAAGACAGGGTCCTCCCCGCCCAAGCAGCCCCAACCCCCCGGTGCCCCAAACCCCAACCTCCCCCCCTCCAGCCCCAATGCCCCACAAGGCCACATCCCAGACCCCCCACCCTCACTACGTAACGGAACCGATCAAAGAGTGCCAAATAGATTGATCCAATGTGTCGGCAGATGCTGTTTCAAGACTAATATGATCTAACAGAAGATTTTTATACTGATTAATGCTAAGATTATTTTTATTTTTCCAATTTACGAGTATGGTTTTCTTTGCGATGCATAAGGCAGTGAAAAGCATATAGGATGTATTTTTTTCTAGTATAACATCTTCAAAGATACCCAGTAAGCAAACAGATGGAGAGAGTGGGATATTAAATTTCAAACATTTAGACAAGTCTTCACATACCTGTACCCAGAACCTCTGAACGGGTGGACAGAACCAGAGCGCGTGAATATAATCATCAGGTGTATTACTTATGCACTGTGAGCACTTGTTAGATGGTATAAAGCCCATTTTAAACATTCGCTGACCTGTATAATGTACTCTATAGAGAACCTTATATTGTATTAATTGTAAATTGGAGATTCTAGTCAATTTAAAAGTATTTGAACATACTTGAGACCAAATTTTTTGTTCAAAGTTGATTGATAAATCTGACTCCCATTTTTCAACAGGTAGTGCTATCGAGTCATCGATTCTAGACAATTTTTTGTATATTTTAGATAATAATTTGGGTGGTTGAAAATTAATAAACTCTAACACACATGTTGGTGTTTCCAACACTGTTTTATTAAGCTTAAATTTCTTTTTTACAATTGACTTAATTTGTTGGTATTGTAGGAAATATTTATTATCAATGCCATATTGTATTATTAATTTATTAAATGGAATAAAGTCTATACCCTCAAATATGTGATCCAGACATTCAATACCTTTCATTCTCCAACCTGAGAAATTTAACATACTATTTTCTTGTTGAATGTCAGGATTGTTCCAGAGAGGTGTATGTCTGCATGGGAGTAGTGAAGACTTTGTCATTTTCAGATACTCCCACCATGCTGTCAGAGATGAGCCAATATTGATGCTCTTAAAGCAGACATGTCTTTTTAAATCTGTACTGATAAATGGTAGATCTGAAATCCTAATATTATTACATAAAGTTTGTTCTATATCTATCCAAGTTTCATCTAGTGCGTTCGGTTTTAACCACTTTGATATATATTGTAACCTGTTGGCTAAATAGTAGTAATAAAAGTTTGGAAGTTCTAATCCTCCGGTATCTTTAGATTTCTGTAATGTTTTTAAACTAATACGTGGAGTTTTATTTTTCCAAAGGAATTTAGATATAGAAGAGTCCAGGGACTTAAACCATTCAGTTGAAGGTTTATTTGGAATCATTGAGAATAAATAATTTATTCTCGGCAGCACCATCATTTTTACTGAGGCAACTCTTCCCATAAGTGATATGGGTAGAGATCTCCATCTAGTAAGATCGTCTTCAATTTTCTTTAATAGTGGGATATGATTTAATTTTATTAAATCCTCCAATTTAGGAGAGATATTAACACCTAAATATTTAATGTTACCTGATTGTAGTCTTTCATTAAGAGAATTATTAAACACGCAATTTATTGGAAGAACTGTAGATTTTGTCCAGTTTATAGAATAATCAGAAACTTTTGAAAATGAGTTTATTAATTTAATAACATTTGATATTGAGTTTCCTGAGTTCTCAAGAAAAAGCAAAACATCGTCAGCATAAAGACTAATTTTATGTTCTATGTTTCTACCCTTTATGCCTTTAATATCAACACTTTGCCTTATTGCTGCTGCTAAGGGTTCAATAAAAATAGCAAATAATGCTGGTGAAAGTGGGCAACCTTGCCTGGTGCCCCTCTGTAAACAGAAGCTTGAAGATAATTGATTATTTGTCCTGACGCACGCTGTTGGTGAACTATATAATATTTTTAACCAGTTAATGAAGTAATTCCCAAATCCAAATTTATTTAAGGTAGCAAATAAGAAATTCCAATTTACTCTATCGAATGCTTTTTCAGCATCTAAAGAAAAAATAGCTGTTTCAATATTTTTAAAATACGAATACTCTATTACATTATATAATCTTCGTGTATTTGTGTTTGAGTGTCTTCCTTTTATAAATCCGGTTTGGTCTGGATGTATAATAACAGGAGTTATCTTCTCTAGTCTTTTAGATAAGACTTTACAAATTATTTTAACATCAACATTAATAAGAGAGATTGGACGATAACTGGTAGGTAATACTGGATCTTTGCCTGGTTTTAATAAGAGACTAATGTTGGCTGAATTCATATGTGTTGGTAGCCTGCCATTTTCTTCTGACTCAAGTAGCACTCTATAAAATATGGGTTCCAGTATATCCCAGAATTTTTTATAGAATTCTACTGGATATCCATCAGGACCTGGAGATTTCTTATTAGGCATGCTTTTAATTGCTTCATGGAGCTCATCTGATGTTAATGGTGAGTCTAGTTTTGTTGATTGACTAACATCTAGTTTTGGAAGTGTTACTCTCTCTAAGAATTCATTAATATCCACATTAGATGGATTTATTTGTGGAGTGTATAGAGTTTTATAGAAATCTTTAAAAACATTGTTTACTTTTCCCTCATCATGAATTATATTTCCATGTTTATCTTTAATACCATATATTGATGTTTTTTCTTTATTTATTTTGAGTTGATTAGCTAAAAAGCTCCCTGATTTGTTACCGTATTCAAAATTATCTAATCTAAGTCTTTGTATCAAAAATTTATTTTTCTTATCAATAAATTCATTTAGTTGTAATTTTAATTTGCGTAGCTTTTGCTGTGTTTCCTCTCCTTGTAAACCTTCTAATAATTTGATTGATTTCTCTAATTCCTCAATACGTTTATTTTCTTTTTATTTGTTGAATAGGATATTATTTTACCTCTCATAACTGTTTTCCCAGCCTCCCAAAGTGTACATGCTGATGTTCCTGGCAAATCATTAAACTCTAAATATGATGCCCATTCTGTTTTAAAATATTGCAAAAATTCTTCTTCTTGAAGCAGTGATGTATTTAATCTCCAATTTATATTTTTTCTAGTTTCTTTTTTATAATCTAAATTTAGAGTAACTGGTGCATGATCGCTGACAGCAATAGGGTGTATCTTAGTGTCTGAAATGTTGGTCAGTAATGAATTGCTTACTATGAAATAATCTAGACGAGAATATGAATGATGCACATGTGAAAAGAAAGAATATTCTTTGCTATCAGGGTGAAAAGTACGCCATGCATCGCAGAGTCCATAATCATTCATATACTGTTTAACTATATTTATAGATTGCCAACTGCGTTGAGTTCCCACTGTATTCAGTCTGTCTATTTTGTCATTGAAACCAAAGTTGAGATCACCTCCCATTACCAGTGAAGAATCCATGTGCTTTGATAGAGTGGAAAAAAAGTCATGAAAAAAAGAAGCGTCGTCTACATTCGGCCCATATATGCTAACTATACAATAATTTTGTCTAAATATAGATAATTTTAATATTATATATCTACCGTGTGGGTCTATAACCTGATCTAATACTGTGAAGTTAACATTTTTATGTATAAAAATTGCTACCCCTCTTTGTCTTGAATTATAGCAGGCTGAGAATACATTAGGAAACTCTGAAGATTTTAGCTCATCCACAGTTGAGGCCAATTTATGAATTTCTTGGAGTAATACAACATCTGCCTTTAATCTTTTAATCTGGTTAAAAATCCTATATTTTTTAAGTTGGCTACCTGCTCCATTAATATTCCATGTGACAAACCTTAAAGTGCCCATACTTGTGATTGTGAGAATATAGATAAACCACACCCATTATAACAAATATATATATATAAAAAAAACACAGTTACAAACATAATCAGTGAGAGTTGACTATTTATCATTAAGAAATAAGCTAAGTATTGTTCTAGAATATACATCATGGATGTGTTTCTTTATGAGGTACATGTGTGAATTGGCATGAGTGTATATCTTCCCTTGTGCTTGCGTGCTAACAAATGATATAGAGAGGTCAAAAGAAACAGACAAACAAGATAAAATTAAAAGAAAAACAAACAAGCAAAAAACAACAACAAAATCAAACAATAACCACTGTGACATTTACCTTCACCAGTGCAGACACCGAGCTGTGCTTTAAATTTTATTTACAAATACCAATTAATTCACCTCCAGTGTAACAAGCATTCAACCAGGACGTTCAACTAAACCCCCCACGGGCCATCATCAAAAGCCAATCGCTCATGAGTTATTTATCAGTACTTCTTATCAATAAATATCTATGTTTTATGAAAAAAATATATATATTTTTATTTCTTATTGTTCCCATTGATGGACCACTTAGTTCACCAGTGGGCCAGACTTGGCCTGCGGGCCGCATGTTGAACAGCCCTGCTCCAAACCTACCTGCCGACCAACCATATACTAACCTGCTGTTCATCTAATAGAGCCACGGAGTGACGTCTGGCTCCCTGTATAACTGGCCGTTAACATACAGCCTGTCAACAGATACAGAAGCCCTGGCTCCTTCAGAAATAAATTTCTTCCTGATAGGAAACAGAACGCGTCGTCTGTCTAATATTTCTTTTGGAAATTGATCATTAACACTATAGTCCGTCCCTCTCAGTTCTCTGCCCTGTCTGATAACCTGCATTTTTTGTTTGTAATGCTGGAATTTCACCACCATTGCCCTTGAACGCGAGTTAGCTGATCGTCTAGCTCCGATCCTGTGAACTCGATCGAAAGTGATTGATCTTACCGTCTCGCTCGGGAGTTTCAGCTGTTGTTCAATGAAGTTACGAACTGTAACTTCAGCATCCTCTCCTTCCCGCTCCGGTATCCCAGAAAAAACAAGATTATCTCTCATATCTCTCATACTTCTGCTCTGTAGATCCAGGATGGACTCTTTGTATTTCCTGCTTTCACCGGACATCCGCGTCACCTGCTCTGTTAGATCTTTCACCTCGCCCCGCAGCGCTTGATTCTCTGCAGCGAGTGACGTCACTTGGGCTTGACTAAACTCCAAGGATTCTCTGAGTTTTTCAAATTCTTTGTGCAGAACTTCTACTAAAAAAAGTCTAGCATCAAAACTAGATAGTTTTTTATCAATTGATTCTAATATCTCTGTAAAACTCTTCTCTGGGGACCCGGATGCGCCCGGAGAACTCTCTGAACGCGTGCGCTTAGATGTTTGTGCGGGCGTGGTGTTTTCTTTTGTCTTACCCATTACGAAACTGTCAAAACACTGGTCCAGAAAATTCTCCAAGTCACTCACCGTCTCCTCATCCAGATTTTTGAATCAACAGGTAGAGGTTAATATGAACAGTTTTTTTAAATGTATTTAAAAAAAACACACAAATGTTTAATCAAAACATTAAATGTTGATTTAATTTAATATATTTTGGTTTGTCTTACCTGAATTCAATCACATTTATTTGCATTTATTTGGCTTACCTGTCTCCTGCCATGTAAAATGCAGCACAGCTCTCACCTGTCCTCAACCTCAGCCTCTCATCACCAGGTGCAAGCAATCAGTGACTCCCTCAAAACAGTCTCTCAACATGGGGGAACTATCTTGAGGCCAGATTGTTATTTCTCTTTGTTCCGGTTTTGAGCGCCTGAGTGGGGGGAGTTCTCTTGGGGCCAGGATCAGAGACTCGTGATCGGAAGCTCCGAGCGGTGGGCGTGTCTTCGCCGTGTATGCCCCCTTTACATTTGTGAAGACTTGGTCGAGCGTTTTATCTCCTCTCGTAGCTGTGAAGACGTTCTTATTGAAGGCTGGGAGGGAGACTTGAAGATCAACGTGATTGACGTCCCCGCAAACAATGAAAAGCCCCTCAGGATATTTACACTGCAGCGAGGTGAGTAAGTCATGAATTTCTCCCTGGGCGTCATTAGCATTAGCATCAGGGGCTATGTAAATAACGCTGATTAAGATCACTGAATAGTCACGGGGCATATAGTGCGGGCGACACCTTACTGTGATCAACTCCACGGCAGCTGAACAAGCTCTTTTTATCACAGCACAGTTCGTGCACCAATCTTTGTGTACGTAAATACAAACACCGCCGCCTCGCGTTTTCCCCGTAGTCTCGGTGCACCGGTCTGTTCTGAAAAAGAGCCTGTCGTCCAGCTTGTAAACAGAGTCTGGAGTGTCCTCAGAAATCCATGTTTCCGTAAGACAAAGCACGGAGCATCTTCTCATCTCCTCCGACGTGGTCACCCTCAAACGAAGTAGATCCATTTTGTTGTCCAGCGAGCGAACGTTAGACAGAAAAAGAGCCGGCATCGGGGGTCTACCGGTTTTAGCGTCTGCCCGCAGTCTCGTCATAATTCCTGCACGGCAACCTCTCTTCTTTCCACGAGAGCACCGCTTCCTTTTCTTTCCCCTGGAGCGCATCTGCTTCCAGAAGGACGTTTTTAGCAACCCCAATCTTCCGAGCTCTGATTTGAGTTCGTTGCTGATTTCAGCTGTGCCCTGTGGTAAATCCGCTCCGATTCTTAACAGATCAGTTCGGCTGTAATTCACCCGCAAAAAACGCGCAGAGTCAGGTACAAAAACACTATTAAAATTACTAAAAACTAGAGATGATCCGGGAACTCGTGAAGCTGCGGCTACACTGAGCGCAGCCATCTTGATTTTACCTAACTGGATTTTACCTAACTTTAATGATGTTAACTAGACATCATTAAATTCACGCAGACTCTTTCACTGGTACATTTTCATCTTTAATTCACTTCTTGGTCTGCTGCCTTCATACATCTCATCCTACATGTCTCTGCGTGAGTGCACCTACAGCTTTGAAAAATGCAGGGTCTTCCGTGCATTCCCTGAAAGAGATGACGTCTAGAGGTGTCGTTTCTTTGCCCGAGCCCGACCCTACCCGAGCCCTACCCGACTTCGGGTAGGGTAGGGCCATATTTTTTGCGTTTGATTGGCGGGCCGGGTCGGGCTCGGGCTTTGATGTGGTTTTTTTTAATCATACAGCACAAACAAAACTAAATAAAAATGCACACAATATAAAATTGTTTTAATCTGCTTGTAAAGAATATAAGGCAGTAAGTTTACTGATGAGGAAAATAATTAATAGAGTGAATTTAGAAAGAATAGATTGGCGCGCGACGCGCGCAGCCACTAAACTCAGCCCCGCCCACCCTTCTTTTCTCCTCTCTGCGGCGGACTACTGAGGAGGATCTGCACTTGACCTACACATTAAAACAACAACAAGCGGCATAATGGAGCCTGAAAGAGTTCAACAAAAGCTGAAAACGGGAGAACTCAGTCTTCAAAGCCACCAGAGTGGAAAGTCTGAGGTCTGGAACTATTTTAAACTTGTAGTTGACGACAAAATGGCCTGCGTTGGTTTTGTGAGGTGCAACAAATGTGGCGTTGTGCTCAGCTATGACAGCAAAAAAACTGGGACCTCCTCACTGAGTCGACATAGCAAAGTGTGTCAGCCTCCTCCGAAAAAAAGTGATAGTCAAAGCTCAATGACTTCATTTGTGAACGTGCAGAAAGTCCCGCAGCGATTCAAGCAATCCATCACGGAAAAGTGCGTCACGTTTTGCTGCAAAGACATCAGGCCTTTTAACGTGGTGAGTGGAGAAGGTTTTCGAGGACTGGCTCAAGAGTTAATAAATGTTGGTGCCACTTATGGTCGTGTCTCTGCAGAATCCGTTCTGCCACACCGCAACACAGTTTCAAAGATGTGCGCAGAAATGGCCGAAGAAAAAAGAGAAGCCTTAATCCAAACACTGAAAAAGGCTCTTGCGACTGGTGACATTGCAATGAGCACAGATATGTGGACTGATGATTACAAAAAAACAAGTTACATGGCAATCACCTGCCACTTCATCGGAAGTGACTTTAAACTAGTTGGAAAAACTCTGACGACAGCCGTGTTTCCAGCAGAAGAAGCTAAAACAGGCAAAAATATCAGAAAGGAAATATTGCGCCTGCTTATTAACAAATTTGGCCTGGACCCCTCCTCCCTAAATAAAATAGTTTGGGTGACAGATCAAGGAAGCAATATTATTAAAGCCTTGGAGCCAGACAGGAGGATTAACTGTTTTGATCATCTAATAAACACCGTCCTGCGCCACGGGCTGGACCCTGACGCACTGGCTGGAAACGCTCCAGAAATAGCTGAGACCATCGCGGCAGCCAAAGCTCTTGTGAGATATATAAAACAATCTGGTCTAGCTGCGCAGCTCTCAAAAACTGTACTGCAGATGGGTGAGACCAGATTCAGCACTGTGTACCTCACACTTAAATCTGTGCTAGATATTTACACTGAGCTGTGTGAGAAGATGGAGGCTCGCGGAGAGCAGGCGCGCCTGGACAGCATCTCCCCCGACATGCTGGACTTTTTAGTGACATTTCTCGAACCATTTTACCGTGCACAGAGAGAACTGGAGGGTGACAAATATCCCACCATCAACCTGGTTTGTCTCTGGAATGAGAAACTGAAGCAACACTGCCAGTCCTCACGCACAGACTCTCCGCAGCAGGCGTTTCTGCGCCGCAGACATGCAGAAGTGCTGGAGCGCAAAATTATTATCCACGACTTGCACAGAGTCGCATTATTTCTGTGGCCCAACTTTAACAAACTCAAAATGATGTCACCAGCTGACGTGCGTCAGGTGCACGCTCACGTCCGCACACTGCTCTCATCTGCGGCGGAACAAGTTGCCGCACCTGAAGAAGTGCTTCCTGAAGCTTCAACATCAAGCGCGCTCACACCTCCTCCAGCAAAACAAAGAAGAACAACATCAAGTTCTTTTGCTGAGTGGGAGAACGCAGTGGATGAATCAGACAGTGAAGAAGAAGATGAGGTCACGCTGTACACCACTCTAAAGCATGCTGTGGCCGATGAAAGAGACTTGCTTGGATTCTGGAAATTAAACTCGAGTGTGTACCCAAAACTGGCCAAGTTGGCGAGATCTGTGCTCTGCATCCCAGCGAGCAGCAGCAGCAGCGAGAGAGTTTTCAGCGCGGCTGGACTCACAATTGATCAGAGGAGGACATCTCTCAAACCTGCTACAGTGGACGCGATATTGTTCTTACATGACAACATGTAAGCCATGTAAGTAGAAAAACTTCTTGACCGATTTTTAAATATATTTATAATTTTAATTTTAAGCAACTAAATCCAGATTTATTTGGCAGGTTCACAGCTGAAGAAGAGGCTGCGCAGCTGACGGCCGCGCTCCGGCCGGCGCAAACAACAAAGCCATCTTCTTGAATATATGCGCGTTTTATTTTGTTCATGTTTGTGCAGTTCTTATTAATAAAAATATATTTGTGATACTTTTTATTGTTCTTTATCACTGTTACTGTTATAATTCAAGCAAAGCATTTTTTTAGCGCTTAATAAAGCTTAATAAATAAACGTAGTGTTTTTTTTTTTTTAATCGGGTAGGGTCGGGTCGGGCGGTGATTTCTAGGAAATGAGCGGGCTCCCTCGGGCTTGGGTAATTAAACTAAGGGCTCGGGTAGGGTAGGGCCGTGGATTTCCGGCCCGATGACAGCTCAGGTCTAGATGGACCATATGTTGTTCTAGAACCTGAACATAGTTCTCTGCATTAATGGTGCCTTTCCAGACATGCAAGCTGCCTATGCCACAAGCGCTCATGCAACCCCATACCATCAGTGATGCAGGCTTCTGAACGGAGCGTTGATAACAACTTGGGCTATCCTTGTCCTCTCTGGTCCAGATGACATGGCGTCCCAGTGTTCCATAAAGAACTTCAAATCGTGACTCATCTGACCACAGAACAGTCTTCCATTTTGCCACACTCCATTTTAAATGACCCCTGGCCCAGTGCAAACGTCTGAGCTTGTGGAGCTTGCTTAGAAATGGCTTCCTCTTTGCACTGTAGAGTTTCAGCTGGCAATGGCGGATGGCACGGTGGATTGTGTTCACTGACAATGCTTTCTGGAAGTATTCCTGAGCCCATTCTGTTATTTCCTTGACAGTGGCATTCCTGTTTGAGGTGCAGTGACGTTTAAGGGCCCGGAGATCACGAGCATCCAGTAGAGTTTTACGGCCTTGACCCTTACGCACAGCGATTGTTCCAGATTCTCTGAATCTTTTGATGATGTTATGCATGGTTGATGATGATAACTTAAAAGTCTTTGCTATTTTACACTGGGTAACACCATTCTGGTATTGCTGCACTATCTTTCTGCGCAACAATGGTGGAATTGGTGATCCTCTTACCATCTTGGCTTCTGAGAGACACTGACACTCTAAGAAGCTCTTTTTATACCCAGTCATGTTGTCAATTGACCTAATTAGTGTTAATTGGTCTTCCAGCTGTTCATTATATGCTCAATTTCCTTTTTCCAGCCACTTATTGCTACTTGTCCCAACTTTTTTGGGATTTGTTGACACTGTGAAATTTTTAATCAACATATTTTTCTTTTAAAATGTTACATTTACTCAGATTAAACTTTTGATCTGTCATCTATGTTCTATTACGAATAAAATATTGACAATTGCCATCTCCACATCATTGCATTCAGTTTTTATTCACAATGTGTTTAGTGTCCCAACATTTTTGGAATCTGGTTTGTATATGAATGCTCCTACAAGCACCCTGCCGATGTTGGATGCTGTATATCATGGTGCTCTAAGATTCATAACTGGCTGTGATTAATGGAGCCAAGATGGTGTAGTGGCAGGGCTTTTGACTTGGAACCCGAAGGACGCGGGTTCACGTCCCGGCCACTACACACCTTGGGGTGTCTATGAGTGCACATCTAATTCTCCAGCTCCCCGGGCGCTTTCTGGCTGCTCACTGCACCACTTGGTGGTGGTTGGGTTAAATGCAGAGACGAATTTCGTCTGTGTATGTGAAACTTACGCAGATGACAGGAAAGGACATTATTATTATTATCATACCCACCACTGCACCTAGTATTCACTGGTTAACTGGACATCATTAACTTCACGCAGACTCTTCCACTGGTACATTTTCATCTTTAAATCACTTCTTGGTCTGCTGCCTTCATACATCTCCTCCTACATGTCTCTGCGTGAGTGCAGCTACAACGTGCGCTCTCAGGACATGATTACCGGCAGTGTCCCCTCATTGAGGACTGAACTTGGCAAAAGGGCCTTCTACTCCGCTCCTGCTTCCTGGAATATCTTACAAAAACGTCTGAAGCTGTCGACCTTGGCCTCTCTAAATGGCTTTTAGAATCTGTTGGACTCCTGGCAAGAACCAATACAGACATGTTCCTGTTTGTAGTTTTCTACCTTTGCCTTATAATCTGTCTATTTTGCTATATACTGCTACCGTGCTGCTATTGGGCAGCACGGTGGCACAACTGGTAGAGCTGCTGCCTCTCAGCGAGAAGGTTGCCGGTTCAAATCCCGGTCCGGGGCCTTTCTGGGTGGAGTTTGCATGTTCTCTCTGTGCATGCGTGGGTTTCCTCTGGGTACTCCGGTTTCCTCCCACAGACCAAAAAACATTGGGCAGCACGGTGGCACAACTGGTAGAGCTGCTGCCTCTCAGCGAGAAGGTTGCCGGTTCAAATCCCGGTCCGGGGCCTTTCTGGGTGGAGTTTGCATGTTCTCCCCGTGCATGCGTGGGTTTCCTCCGGGTACTCCGGTTTCCTCCCACAGACCAAAAAACATGCTTGTTAGGCTGATTGGTGACTCTAAATTGACCCTAGGTGTGAGTGTGAGAGTGGATGGTTGTTTGGTGTGAGTGAGACAGGTCCCTCTTGTAAATGAGTCCCCGTGACTCAACGAGGCTAGCCTGTATAAATAAAGGTTGAATGTTTAATAGATTAATGATGCTTGTAAGGTATTTAAACACTTACTGAGCCACCATTATTGGAGATGCGCAGTTTATGAGCAGAGTTTAACTGTAAACTGCCACCAATGTGCGAGTTCTTCCTTTTTCCGATACTAAATAGTTTTTACTGTGATTAATCAGAAATGTAATTTCACGCTTAGACTTCAATTTATATTGGTCTACCAGAAAATAGACCTTTTATTGAAACTATCACAGAATTACATTAAACATTGGTATCGATATTAGCTCTGATTTAATAACTACGTTGACAAGAATTCAAATTAAAACAAACAGACAATTTAAACTTAACTGTTGGCACATTACTTGACAGATTAATAGCTTATGAAAAACAAGAAATAGGAGGAAGGAATATGAAAGCTAAGTTAACTAAAGTTGTTTACTTTGAACCAGACTGGGTGACACCTTCTTCCCCACACGAGCAGATTGCTGGGCTCCCGTACACTCAAACACACCACGACTTTTACCTGTTGACGGTTTGTCTCTTGGAGACAAGAGTGGAGAAGTTTGTGGACACACACGTGGATGGGTTTGTCCAGTGGCCGTCCAGTTGGACTTCAGCGTGAGTGAGTGTGCTGATTCACGATACGAGGAACTCGCCTCCCTCGGCAGGAAACAACGGTCAAGCGCACAGACTGACTTTCAAAATAAAACTTTAGAAAACAAATTCTTCCAGGAGAGTGAAAGGATCACAGTAAGGCTTTACTATGATTCCGCTGAGACGTGGGTCGTTGACACATGACCGGGCCGTCTCCAGCTTTCAGAGGGGAGAAGCAAGTTGTCAGTTCGTTCTCCTCCAAACACTAACTTCCAAATAGGAAGTGCCCATTATATGGGAGGCGGGATCTGACCCACCTCCTAAATGACTACTGGCGGGTATTAACAAAATAAAAGATGGAAGTATGATCCCATAGGCAGAAAGTCTCTTGACGGACAGCAGGAAAACTGTTTACATAAACAGCCAGGTGGCCTGCTTGTGAGCACAGAAAATGTTATGGCTAACTTCATAGACAACACAAAAGAAGCTGCAAGTTAAACGTTTACTCTGACCTTGTGCTTTAGATTCAAAGACTGCTTGTTCTGCCGAAATAAACCAGCCGAAGGGTCAAAGTCATGCAAGTAACAGATCATCATTGAAATGATAAAAATACTGTTTGATCAATTCTGAATTAACACATATTAAAGAGAAAGTTCAATCTGATTAATTAGTGTCCATTATCCCACACACCCACTACACAGCTGCTTCAGACTGCTGCCATCAGGGAGGAGACTGAGGAGTCTCCAGGCTCGAACCAGCAGACTGAGAGACAGCTCTGTTCATCAGGCAGTCAGAATGCTAAACACTCTGCCTGCTCTGCCTCCCCTCCCATTTGAACTGCCTTAACACTAAAACTTTCTCACATATTATCACTCAACACAAAGTTTTTAACACTAGACTCTGTGTCATCAAACGGGTTATTCACTAAACTCTCGGTCATGTGCTCATACAGTTTGCACTACTTCTCATACTTGCACTAATGTCTGTATTACATCACTGCCTATAATCATAATACTGTTTACATTCTCTGTTTACATTTATTAATACTGTTTACTTTTATTACTACTGCTTACATGTAATTACTACTGTTTACATTTATTTACACTAATATCTACACCACTGCTGGTACATATACAGTGTGCTCTGAACGGTCTTATTTAGGGATGCCCAATGTGCCTTACTGCATATGCCACTTTTTGCCTCTACAACAACATCAACTACTACCTCATACATATACTGTGTACATTAACTCATACGCTGCTTTGCCACTTTGCAAATGTCAATGCTAGAAACCTTTAGTTTATTTTAGTTATACTTTTTATACTCTTTTTTTATACTAGTATGCAAAAACTCAGGACAGTATTATGTTCATTAAATGTTTAATGTTTTAGTTTTAGAGTTGGTGTAAATTTTCATACTCTTATACCACTATGCAAAAAACTCAGGACAGTGTTAGTTTTACTATTTTATGCTTATGTCTATTATTATATGTTTCAGTGTTTCAATGTTTAGATGTTTACTGTTGCACCGAGGGACTGAGAGAAACGCAATTTCGGTCCTGTGTATGTCCTGCACTGTACATATTGCAGATCTGACAATAAAGTTGACTTTGACTTTGACTTTGACTTTAATTCAAAATAATTGTAACAAAATACAGTGTCCACTTGTCTCCTTGAGCTCCAAGCAAGTGTAACACTGAGAGTTTCAGAGAGGTGTGAACCCTAAAATATCAGAGACGAGGTGTATCACTACAGTCCCCCTTTTTGGAAGTCATCGCCTGTCCTTGGAGATGAGTTCCAACACGAAAGGATACCACCGAATGTCTCTGACCTCTATGTAATCCAGCAAGTGGAAAAAAAAAAATCAAAAAAAAGTTCAAAATTATATTCCCATAATGTTTTTGGAAATTCCATACTGTTCGTAGGTAATCCCTTTGCGGTAAGCTTTCAATCCTTTGGAAAACATAGTCTGTTAACCCATGGAAAACTGAGTCTGTGATCCCTTGGAAAACAAAGTCTTATAATCCACAACGGTAAATCCACAACGATGGGGGTTATTGATTTCATCAGCAAGAATGGTTTTTAATCAGCATGTAGAGGGGATCCCTCGATTGAAGCAGAGGAGGCGGCCTTGGATGAAGGTTGAAGACCAACGTTGGATCAGCAGGTCCCCACATCGAAGGTTGCAGGCTGGATGGCTTCCAGTCGGTGCCACCCTGGTTCAATGTGTCATGCAATTATGTGGTTTTAGGTGGGCTTATGATTGGGATTCTACATTAAGCCTTACCTATATGCACCTGGTATGTAAGCTATCATGGATTAGATCAGCTACAATTACCAATTAAGGGGTGGATCAATGCTGTAAAAATCAGATATAGGGATCTATACCTATAGAAATGTGGAGGGCTTCTGTAACGAAGGCCTCTTCATTCAAACTATTCCTCCATTCATTATTTAGTTTAGGTTAAACTAAAATAAAAAAATGAAACTAGTTTGGTCTAAATGTCTGTTGTCTTTTAGACGAACGACGCAAGATTTGGTAATCCCTAAAAATTTTGAAGTCTATGGCGAGACTCATCAAAATGAATAGATCTAGAATAGAAACGATCGAATCGGTTCTACCTAAATGATTGGGAGATCAGTGTAGATTATAGTACCTTACGTAGTATTAATCTACTATGACTCTTCAAAGATTGAGATCTTTAACAAAATGAACAGCATGTTGGCATAGTTAAAATCCATTTAAGTCTTCAACTTATCAACAATCAAAACCTCTTTTGGCTGGGAGTGTTCAGAAAACAATAACAACTTCAATAACACAAAAGTAGCAATTAAGCAACTAAAAACAACGTTTCACTACGTCAAACTCACTCTGGTCGTCAGATTCCAACGTGTCACACACAAGAAAAACAGTTCTTAGCTTTATAACCAATGTCAATTAAATCCTGCAGATGTAAACGGTTGTTAAGGTTAGTTTTTTGTTGTGGGTTTTATGCTTAGCGTTTCTAAGTTCTAGTTGGAACGGTTTCTTTTCGCAACTAGAATAGTTTAAACTGTTTAGTTTATTTACTATGTGCTTGGACGACCTTGTTTTCCAATGAAGTCTGTGAGTTTGCGAGATCTTTGTCGTTTGTGGGGTTATTGAAATCTTTGTCCTTGACATGGGCACCCAAGTAACAGAAGAACGTTCTGAGAACGTTCTGAGAACGTTATTTTTAGGTTAGGGGAACGTTCCCTCCTAACGTTCTGAGAACGTTCTGGTGTGGAGTTTTCTCGTGGTTCTCAGAACGTTAGTGAGAACGTTGTCAGAACGTTCTGAGAACGTTCTGAGAACGTTAGGTGAGAACGTTCTGAGAACGTTCTGAGAACGTTATTTTTAGGTTACGGGAACGTTCCCTCCTAACGTTCTGAGAACGTTCTGGTGTGGAGTTTTCTCGTGGTTCTCAGAACGTTAGGTGAGAACGTTCTGCTAGAACTTTCTTAGAACATTCCATAAATTTTATTATTATTATTATAATAATATGGATTCATACATTTTAGTGCAAATTATGAACAATCAAAATAGATTCAAAGTTATTTATTCATCTACTGAACAATGTTTTTAATCTCCCAGAGAGAACAATTGCAAACAAACAAAAGTGTACTTTTGTTTGTTTGCAATTGTTCTCTCTGGGAGGTTAAAAACATTGTTCAGTAGATGAATAAATAATTTTGAATCTATTTTGATTGTTCATGTTCAATGAATTGTTCAATGTAGTTTGGAATAGTTCACATTTTTAGTTTGGAAAAAATAAACATTTGAGTTTTCTTTCTTATAACAGTTATAAGAAAGAAAACTCAAATGTTTATTTTTTCCAAACTAAAAATGTGAACTATTCCAAACTACATTGTCCCTTTCTTTAAACTTAAAAGTCCAGCTTGAACATAAATCAAATTAAATATGTGTTTTGCCATGATTTCTAGCTTTCAAATACAAGTACCTGTACAATACTCTCATTGTAATGAGAAATTTAAGTTGGCTAAATAAATCTCCATTGCACAAATGAAATCTTTCAAGTTTTATTTAAAAATGTCCACAATTCTTAAATCAAATCCAACAAAAGAAGCTGAATAATAAATTTGTGACCCATCACATCAAATGGGTTTATTTTTCAAAGTGGTTTGCGTAAATTTAGATAGTAAATAAGATGAATGAATAACTTATCAAATGGTTTAAATTAAATATCTGAAATAAAATCTTCACACCAAATATCAAACCATTTTCCTGATTATTAAGACAACACGATGAATTTGTCAGGATGATCTAAGTAAGAAAATGTATTTCTAAAAGTCAGTAATATATATGTTTGCTTGTAGGTCATTTTGACCAAATTTGACTTTAACCCCCGTTTGATGATGTGATGGGTCACATATTCAGTATGAAGTTCTAGTAAAACTAACCCTCTTTCAGGGGCGAGTAATCTGGTGATCCTACATAAATACATTCAGATCCTCCTTTTTAAAACATGGAGCGTGAAATCTGGTGATCTAACAAAATACTTTCAGCTAATCCTCCTTTTAAAACATGGAGCGAGAAATCTGGTGATCCAACATGTGTTCACACATAAACAACTTCAGTGTTGTTTCAGAAACAGTTCTCAACCATCATTAGCAAAGCAGATCCATCATAAACATTTCTCAACCATCAGGAGCAATTGGTATCCATCATAAACAGTTTTCAACCATCATTATCAAATCACATCATCAGGAGCAATTGACATCCATCAGAAACATGTTGCAACCATCATGTATGAAAAACCAGTGCCTTAGTGTACAGTCCAGGAAATTTAAAAAGCTAGAAGCAGCACAAAAAAAGCATAGAAAAGTCCCTTACTTTGATTGAAGTTGAGGTAGACAGGCTTATTAGGTGGTTCTCATGGATCAGATGGAACAGCTTAGCCATTGAGCAATGATTCAACCATGAATGATGCAGTGTTTCCCCTAGTTAACTTGCCATGGCGGAGTGCTCATCTCATCCATGATTTTTGTTGACGGGGGACGGACACGTCTGAGTGCAGCTTGTAGGGGCAGGGGGCATTCAGCACGAGGGGAGAGGCAACGTGAACGCTCCCTTTAGCTTTTTAGCTAGAGAGCCTGTATTTTATGCTGCTAGCTTAGTGCTATGCCAGTGCTGGGGTGGGTGGGGGGGTCAAGTTTGGTCTGGTAGGCGGGGTGCTCAGTTCTGTTGACGGGGTGGCGCACCCCGCTTGTATAATGGTAGGGGAAACACTGAATGATGGGTACATGGGAGTCCAGATGTGAATTCAGGTCAGGTGTGTGGTCTTGATGAGAGCAGGTCTGTCCATCAGGTCAGGTGTGTTTTCCTGTTTTGGCAGCAGTCATTGATGTGGATACATGACAGGGTTAGGCACAAGGTGGTGACGCACAGGTGATGATGGAGAGGAGCTGCAGGAGGATGGTGAGGAGAGAGCAGAGGACACAGGTCTGCCCATGACGTCAGGTGCCAACAGGTTTTGTCTGTTGAAAGAGACACAAACATGAACATGTGAAGTTAAAGCAGGGTCATGACCTGCAATAAAAACAGAAAACACCGACAGAAAACAAGTTCAACTCACTGTAGGCACAAGGTGGTGACGCACAGGTGATGATGGAGAGGAGCTGCAGGAGGATGGTGAGGAGAGAGCAGAGGACACAGGTCTGCCCATGACGTCAGGTGCCAACAGGTTTTGTCTGTTGAAAGAGACACAAACATGAACATGTGAAGTTAAAGCAGGGTCATGACCTGCAATAAAAACGGAAAACACTGACAGAAAACAAGTTCAACTCACTGTAGGCACAAGGTGGTGACGCACAGGTGATGATGGAGAGGAGCTGCAGGAGGATGGTGAGGAGAGAGCAGAGGACACAGGTCTGCCCATGACGTCAGGTGCCAACAGGTTTTGTCTGTTGAAAGAGACACAAACATGAACATGTGAAGTTAAAGCAGGGTCATGACCTGCAATAAAAACGGAAAACACTGACAGAAAACAAGTTCAACTCACTGTAGGCACAAGGTGGTGACGCACAGGTGATGATGGAGAGGAGCTGCAGGAGGATGGTGAGGAGAGAGCAGAGGACACAGGTCTGCCCATGACGTCAGGTGCCAACAGGTTTTGTCTGTTGAAAGAGACACAAACATGAACATGTGAAGTTAAAGCAGGGTCATGACCTGCAATAAAAACAGAAAACACCGACAGAAAACAAGTTCAACTCACTGTAGGCACAAGGTGGTGACGCACAGGTGATGATGGAGAGGAGCTGCAGGAGGATGGTGAGGAGAGAGCAGAGGACACAGGTCTGCCCATGACGTCAGGTGCCAACAGGTTTTGTCTGTTGAAAGAGACACAAACATGAACATGTGAAGTTAAAGCAGGGTCATGACCTGCAATAAAAACGGAAAACACTGACAGAAAACAAGTTCAACTCACTGTAGGCACAAGGTGGTGACGCACAGGTGATGATAGAGAGGAGCTGCAGGAGGATGGTGAGGAGAGAGCAGAGGACACAGGTCTGCCCATGACGTCAGGTGCCAACAGGTTTTGTCTGTTGAAAGAGACACAAACATGAACATGTGAAGTTAAAGAGAGTCAGAGAGTCTTTATTGTCATTTGCACAGCATGTGGTACATGAGATGAAAACGAGATTATGTACACGAGGTCCCAGTTACATCCAACAACAAATGAAAGAGAAAAACAGTAATAACATCTAGAATTAACTAAGAAAAACATCAACTAGTAATACACTAAGCCTAATATAGTGGGAATAAACAGCAGCACGAACATGAGTTTGTATGAGCAGATGGTCACAGATGAACACAGATGAACACAGCAACAAGAAAACAGATCAGCATCAGTATGATGTGATATTTTGCAGTGTTTATTTTTTATTTTATTTTTATTTATTCATGAGTCTAACAGCCTCAGGGTAGAAGCTGTTCCTCAGTCTAGTGGTTCTACACTTGATGCTCCTCAACCTCCGTCCTGAGGGGAGTGGGGCAAAGAGTGAGTGTGCTGGATGAGTGAGGTCTTTCATGATGCAGGTGGCTCTTTTCCTGCATCTGAGAAGCTCAGTCCTCGCCTCGTTCTACAGGTGTGCAGTGGAGAGCGTCCTGTGCTCCAGCATCAACGTGTGGCATGGAGGCTGCACAGTTGCAGAGAGGAAAGCTCTACAAAGAGTGGTGAAGGCTGCACAGAAGTCTGTGGGAGTCAGTCTCCCCACCATCACAGACATTTACACCTCCAGATGCAGAAAAAGAGCCACCTGCATCATGAAAGACCTCACTCACCCAGCACACTCACTCTTTGCACCACTCCCCTCGGGACGGAGGTTGAGGAGCATCAAATGTAGAACCACTAGACTGAGGAACAGCTTCTACCCTGAGGCTGTCAGACTCATGAATAAATAAATAATAAAAATAAACACTGCAAAATGTCACATCATGCTGATACTGACCTGTTTCTTGTTGCTGCGTTCATCTGTGACCATCTGCTCATGTTCGTGCTGCTGTTTATAATGATGTTTTTCTACTACATTAGGGCTTAGTGTATTACTAGCTGATGTCTCTCTTAGTTAATCCTAGATGTTATTATTGTTTTTCTCTTGCATTTGTTGTTGGATGTAACTGGGACCCTGTGTACATAATCTCGTTTTCAACACATGTACTACATGCGGTGCAAATGACAATAAATTCTCTCTGACTCTGACTCTCTGATCTGGAGGTGTAAATGTCTGTGATGGTGGGGAGACTGACTCCAACAGACTTCTGTGCAGCCTTCACCACTCTCTGCAGAGCTTTCCTCTCTTCAACTGTGCAGCCTCCATGCCACATGTTGATGCTGGACATTTTAAGACTAAAAAAGACCAGATTATCATAATGGAGGAAAAATAATGTGATCTTTCCCAATTAAAAAATAAAATAATGAACTATGCAGGTCTAGGTAAATTATTTTAATTGTGGAAAAATTAAATATCATACTTTGAATAAATAAAGTTAACTTATGTTTTACTCCTTCTATTAGTTCTAGTATTCACACATTTGCAAAGGAAAAGACAGGAAAAACTGCTAAAACTAGCCCTTTTTGTTGTTATAAGAACAAATAAAATTCAGTTTAAAGTTATTTTTGATCAAAGCTTGGAAGAGCCACTGCTGAGGGACCAAAGAGCCACATGTGGCTCCAGAGCCGCAGGTTTCAGACCCCTGCAAAGTCCAGAACCCCTTACATTTTAAGACAGGTTTACAAGAAATCTAAAATAACTACCTATCAGCCACTTTCAAACCAGTTATGTGATCACAATCTTTCTTTGTGCTTGACAGATTTTTCATGCTGATGACATTGATTGATGACAACTTGGAGACAAATAAAGAGGATTCAATCCTAAAGATTCACAAAGGGACAAACACCTGTGTTACTATGAACAGTTTAGCACCACCACGACCAAAGTCTGGCACTCATATTAGCCTGCCTGTGTGTCTGTTAGTAAAATATCTCATGTACCAGTAAATCTTTAATGAAACTGTCAGAAAGTAATTGACTCTCAAGACCTCTCAAGACCTCGTGAATGAGATATATCTTCCTTCAGCCTCTACAAAAACAGTATGTTGCTGAAATACGTATTTAAAGTAAATTAGTATTTCAGCCTGGCTGCGGTTATTGTTCTGCTGGCTAGCAGACGCAAACAACGAGGGGCCTGTCTCTTTGAAAAACCATCCAGGAACTAAGCCAAAAAAATAAAAAATAACTCGTAGCATACAGTATATGGCTTATTTAAACGCTAGAATAACCTAACCTGCAGTGTTTTACTTGCCTCAAATTATCTGCCTCAGCAGCACACAGACCCGTTTTAGCTCGTTGTTAGCTTAGCTTTTAGCAACAGCAGGTTTTGTTCATTCATGTGAACAGAGCTAAAACAGCTAGCAAATAAAGAAAACAGAACCGACCTTCAACTTCCAACTGAATGTCCAGTCGTCGTCCAGAGTCAGACCAGTCGACGTCTAATAAAAAGCAAGTTTTACGAGCGCTGAATACAACAGCTTCTTGTCCAACAGATAACAGGAAATAGCTACATTTGAACGAAGCGCGCGAAGCGTTGATTGGTTGGATATGATGACATGCTACTTCCCTCGATAAACAAGAGTGGCGTTGATTGGTTAGGACAAAGTTCACATGCAACCTGATAAACAAGAGTGGCGTTGATTGGTTAGGACAAAGTTCACATGCAACCTGATAAGCAAGAGTGGCGTTGATTGGGTGGGACGTAAATACCCTGATGCATGCTCAATAATAATAATAACAATATTATATATATATATATATATATATATATATATATATATACACAATATAAAAAAACAGCTCGAGCTGTTTCAAAAAACTGACAAAACGTTTAAAACAGAAAAATAAACCAGTGTGAAAATACTTTGTGTAAAGAAACTGGCATGGCAAAGGGAACGTTTGTTGAACGTTCTAAGAACGTTAGGTTAGAACGTTATATCTAGGTTTGTTCAAACGTTAGTCAAAACCTTCAAAGAACGTTCTAAGAACGTTAGGTTAGAACGTTATATCTAGGTTTGTTCAAACGTTAGTCAAAACCTTCAAAGAACGTTCTAAGAACGTTGTGATCTAACAGAACCATGTAAGAACCATATCAGAACGTTAGTTAACGTTCTCTGTTACTTGGGCATGGCCTAACATCACCCCCCTGTGGTCATGAGGGACCACACGCACGGGTGTGGACGTCCGTCCATGGGCACGAGTTAGGATGCCTTTGTGTAGTTTAAGCTGTTCGCGCAGTTTACGGGGAGCCTTGTACAGGAACCTTATAGGTTTCGGCCAACGTACCTCTGTACGTTTACCTCTTTCTGCGTAATGCAGGTGTGTCACAACTGTCGGCGCCGTCGCAGGCGTGTCTTTGTCGTTGTGATGTATGTCATCCCACTTCATGAATGAAGAGGTGCTCTTTGAGTCTGTAAGAACTATGTCATTGCTGAGTAGTTCTAGATTCAAATGCTCTTGAAACAAGGTTTCATTGAAAGCTTGGCTGATGACTGAAGTACCTGTCCCAGAGGACAGCACAGCGTTCTCGGTGCGAGATCCTCGGATCTCTACACCGTCCTCTACCCGTGGTAGGAAGTGTGGGTTCACCCCCCTTTTGTTTGAGGAGGGGTCCTCAAAATCAGTAACAATGAAGTCCAAGTGCCTGTCAGAGTGTTGTAGACTGTCACCTTGTGGGCTCAGATGTCCTTGAACCAAGACTTCACTGAAAGCTTGGCTGTTTGCCGAATTATCTGTCCCACAGGACAGTACAGCGTCACCGGTGTGGGACCCTTGGATCACCACACCCTCTTCTACCTGTGGTAGGAAGTGGTCAGGGAGTGCTGAAGGTGTCAGCTCGCAGAGGAGGTTCTCGTGATGGGCCAGAGTCTGGTCCAATTGATGAGTCTCCTCTGTCTCACCTGTATATGAAGGTTCACTTACCGGGCTTGTGGTCTCGGTTGGGGAATCCCATGTGACCTCAGCGGTACCTGTTGTTAGACAGTCAGTGTCCTGACCTTGGGGAGGTACCACGAATGGCAGTGGACTGCTCACTGTGGCCCACAGTGTCTGATTGCCATAATTTATAATCGCCTCAAAGCGATTTATAAAATCTTGGCCAACCACAAATGGAGCCCTGAGTGAGTCAAGTTTAGACACATATACCGGGTGGTATAGTGACATCTCGCCAATCTGCATGTGAACCATGGCTATTAGGGTTGTACTCGTCTTTGCGAGACCCTGTTGCTCACCATAAGTGTATTTCACAAAGGGTATTTGCCTGTCAACATCGTTAGCGGCGGTCCTTAGCTCCTCAAACAGTTCGTCTGACATGGTAGACACGTCTGAGCCGCTAACCAGGAGCGCTTCTTGCGCGAGGACCCCTTCCAATGTGAGTGGCAGGTAAGCTCTCTTAGCTATCCCCCTTTTTATAAAGTTACACATAAACCGTTCAGGTTTTTCCACACGTTTCTGTGTACGCGTGACTCTGTCTGTGTAATCATCGTCGCTGTCAGCATCATGATGGCTGTCTGCCTCATGACCTTCAGGATGCGGATTTTCAGCAATTTGTTTACTGTCAGCATCTGGACGTTCAGTACGCCGATCACCAGCAATTTGTTTGCTGTCAGAATTTATGTCAGTGTTGTCGTTGTTGTTGTCAACTGTGTGCACTGAGTTGTTGCAAAAGGCAGTGCTGCGCGCCGCTTCATCAGGTTGAACAACGTTGTTTGTGTTATCATCAAGGACAACGTCATACGTTGTGTCAGCTTGGTCAACCACTGTAACATACAAATCATTTGACAAACAACTCACAACCTCAGTCACGTCCTCGCGCGGAGGCGCCGTTCCCATAATCTGGAGCTTGTGTGACTCTTTGCATGTCTCGAACTGTGCAGTTCGAGGGGCAGGGGCAGGAGGGCCGCTTCTCGGGGGTACATGTCGGGACAGACCATTTTTCAAAGGGTCACGGTTCCCAGACATCAACTTCTCTCGAAGTTCACCCACTGTGAGACCTAGGTGAGAACTCTTATGGTTCGATCTGAACCATTTCGGTTCATCTAGAGAGCGAACACCTGCCTTTTGTGGTTCTCTGCTCATCTCAAGGTTTTCAACCTGAGGGGCAGGGGGTTCAGAACTCCCCGTGAACCGATCAGAGTCAACTTTACAGCTCGTAGCACCATGCTGGTGTTTGTTATTATGAAAAACCTGTGACCTCTCGCACTCCATAGGAGAGGAAACCTCTCCTAATGTCTGCGAGTGGGATGTGACCTTTTGACCTGTACAAACCTCTGATGGTATCCTAGGTTGTATTTCGGCCTCAAAAACTGTCGCAGCATATTGTCTTATCACTTCCATGGAATCTTTTTTGCAATCAACCTTGAAATGAACACATTTCATTTGAAAAGGCATAAGATTCATAATGAAAAGACGTTTAAACTCCACATTTTCCTCTAATCCAGGGATAGTTTTGCCCCCGGAGTAGACCGAGATTAGCCTGTCGTAGAATGACAGGGGATTTTCCCACTTATCCTGACGGACGTTCCATGCAGCCAGGTAATTAGCATACGATGAGGCAGATTCCCCCACTTTGCGGGAAGCACGGGCAGGAATCCCAAGGCCCCCATCCATCCATCTAGGATACACAGAGCAAGAGGCCCCCTCAGGTGGTTCACCTGTTTGAACGTCCATCTTTGTACTGATTTTCTGTGAAGAATCAAGTAAAGCGGGTCTCATTTCGCAGCTTGCAAATATGCAAAGTATATGAGCTGCTCAGAAAACATCCAAGATGTTAAATGAAATAAAAATCAGTGATGTTTAGTAAGTTGTCGACCTGTGACAAGGTCAAACAAAAACGGCTGTCGTTGCGAGATTTTTGTGAAAATCACAACAAAGGACACCACATGTGTGTTATTTTAACCTTGCAGTTTAAAACAAAACAGGGACAGAGAGCTAGTTTCGCACAGAATTGATGATAAAAGTGTCAGAGCTTATCAAAAACAGACAAGTCTCTATTAAATCTGTGTAACTGTCCTGCCATCAACATTTGATTACTGTATATGTGAAAATCAAATGAGAGGGTGCTGTGTGAACAATATTCTCAAAATGTTTCCCGTTTAAAACAGGAACATTCAACATGTACACATTACATGAAGACTGCGTCTTCTAATGTAACCAGCAGGGGGCACAGCGCTGGAAGTGAGTTTATCACAGCGACTGTAATTTCTCTATCTGACCGCTATAGAGGCGCTGTTATCACCAGCGAGCGAAGCTGCAGTTTTTTAGCCCACAGACATCTAACACGGATGAAAAGCATCAAGCAGACAGACCCAAAGCGTTACGTGATACAGCTTCAGAGCCCCAGGCTCACAAAAACGAAATCATGTGAGCAAAATCGGTTGAACTGTGAAACCTTTTAAACTGCGTTTAAAAGAAAAAGGTCGGTCCTCATAAAACCGGCAAAATCGGTGTCACGTGACCTGGTCACATGGCGATCGGCAGTCTCAGAGCACCCGACTCAATCCACCCATTAAAATCTCAAAAACACCGCGTTTAAACAGTCTTTTCAATGACAGTAATGGACAAACAAGCACGGAAACTCGTCTGGGACAAGCAGCTGTGAAGAGAAAGTTGACGAGGAGCGGGCTTCCCACTGCGCAAGCGTCAATACTTACAGCGTAATCGACCAATCACAGCGAAGACAGAACTGTATT
>JBBPBX010003213.1:41037-84164 GCA_038048925.1 Garcialebias charrua | reverse complement strand
CTAACTCTTTTCTATTTTTCTAACTAATACAATATACATTACGCTATTTCACATATATTTTTTTAACACATTTGTTTTGATCATTTTCTTAAATGTAAATGTTTTATTAAGCTTAAATTTCTTTTTTACAATTGACTTAATTTGTTGGTATTGTAGGAAATATTTATTATCAATGTCATATTGTATTATTAATTTATTAAATGGAATAAAGTCTATACCCTCAAATATGTGTTCCAGACATTCAATACCTTTCATTCTCCAACCTGGGAAATTTAACATATTATTTTCTTGTTGAATGTCAGGATTGTTCCAGAGAGGTGTATGTCTACATGGGAGTAGTGAAGACTTTGTCATTTTCAGATACTCCCACCATGCTGTCAGAGATGAGCTAATATTGATGCTCTTAAAGCAGACATGTCTTTTAAAATCTGTACTGATAAATGGTAGATCTGAAGTCCTTGCTTTACGTTGTTAAACTTGAGAGCAATGGAGATGCAGGGGCATGAAGCCAGTGTCACAACAAGGAGAAATAGCTGTGCAGGCAGCCCAAGAAGAAGAACTTTTACCAAAAAGAGGGGGGACGTCTGTTATTTGGATACATTTTGGATTCAAGAAGTCTGACACGGAGCAGAAAACGGTAAGCTGCAAACTTTGTTGTTCCCTCGCCTGACGTCAACACAACCAAACCACAACACAAACCAAATACTAAATTAATTGTGGTATATCGTGATATATATCGTTATTGCGATATAAAAAAGTCCATATCGTGATATATGATTTTTTTCCATATCGCACAGCACTATAACAAATCATTAAATTACATCACAACATATGTACATGATTGTGTGATCGATCAGTTTCTTAACTATCGACATATTTAAAATTTGAACAACAGACAAGTTAAGGGTCTTATATTAACTTATACTGCAGGTACTTTTAACTTAGTTCTGGCTTAGGAAGATATAGAGCTTATAAGGAATAGGAGGAAAAAGAATGGAGTAAAAGTTATCTTAGGAATGTATGGACCAGACTGGCACATCCTCTGCTGGCATCAGCTTGACTCGCCCATCCACGTTTGTAAACAAACAGCACTCATTACCTTTGAAGTTTTCTTCTGGTAAGAGAGGGTTTCCAGACGATGGACAGAGGCAGTTTGTTCGTTCCGCTCTCTCCAACATCAGGTCGCCGGTGTGCTTACACTTTCTGTGTACTGTACCAGCGTCAAACCAGTCAGAGTGATGATGATGGGTTCTGGTTCAGCTTTTCAGAATAAACATTCCTCAGGAGGAATTCTCACTCAAGATGAAGCTTTTTACAGCTTGAAATTGATTTACAACAGGCATGTTATAAATCTTTAACTGATGACGTAGACCTTTGGCTCATGGTCAGACGTCCCAGCTGCTTTGGGGAACTGTCCAGATGAACTGATTGAGAATGAGCGGATTTGATACCTGGACTATTGAGAATTAACTTTCTTGTCTTGAACCACTTTGGACATGTCTGCCTGCCTGGGAGGAGTCGACGAGGGACACCCCCAGAAACCATCTTGGCTACAGCAAACTGGTTGGTCCACATAAGTTGCTTACTTGGTGGGTTAACTTCAGTGTGCTTTGGACTACTCTGACTGAGGAAGCCCTCTGGAGTGAGGGTGAAACGTTTCTGCTAAAAAGAAACTGTCCAGATGAACTGATTGAGAATGAGCGGATTTGATACCTGGACTATTGAGAATTAACTTTCTTCTCATGGTTTGAGTTCCTCAGGCGACTCTAGGCTCAGACAGGAAGTGGAACCTTAAGAGAGGAGGGTTGACCCAGTCAAATCCATCCCGCTCATTGGTTGTTTGCCAGAGAATGGGAGGGTTTTGCTCAGGTCAGAGAGCTGAAAATCTGAAGGCCACTTCAGGATAGGAGAGAAAGATTGTGTTCAGAACGAAAGAAGCCAGTCGCCAGTTATACAGATAACTTGATTAGACTTTGATTCATGTGTTAACATTTCTAAAACAAAATCTAGAAAGTACAACTTGACATATTTTCAACTTTAGGCAACATTCTGATTCATGTGTGCACATATTAAGAATGCACCAGCCTATTAAAGAATGACAATGATCATTCAACATATTGAAAAATAACACTGTTCATATGAATAACACAATGTTATGCTGTTGAATACATTTGAATTAGAACAAAATTTAAAGAGTAAAAGAGTCTCTTGTAGTGATTATGTTCTTAGATTCAAACTAAATGGACTAAAACGTGTTAATGTCCGTTTAACTTAAAGTATCAGTGAAAAGGTGTCACTGGGACAGTTCAAAAAGACGAAGGTGTATCAGAGACCACGTTCTGGTCAACTACAAGGGGGACACATATCCATATTCAGACATGACAGTTGAAATATATTAAAAATGTTCTAAACTGCATTTTACAGCCACTTGAAGTACATTTTACTAAAATTGTAGGACTAAACATAAAAATAGTATATAATTATTCAAAGGTGGAACAAAGAAAACTAACTGGCCTTTAAGCTGAATTTTATCTGAGATCAAACTTGAAAATTACATTACCGTAGTTTTTTGTTTGTTGCTGTTTAACACACGAGTTTGTCTTGATGGCATCATACTGTACTTTTATCACAAAAAGACATGTTGACACGTTTTTCTTTGTTATTACAAGCTTGCTTTGTGTTATTGTCACTTTGTGATAGTTTGTTTTATCAGAAAAATTCCAACAGTTTCTGAAAGCTGAGAAATTGTGCTTTACATCCAACACAGGCTTATTACAGTAACCTGACTCCTGCTGTTGCAGGAAGCCTGTAACACAATCCCTCTACATCCCTCCTACCACATGGACACAAGGAACAGGCAGGCTGAGCCACCACTTGTCAAATGTGGGCCATGTGTCTTGCCTCTCTTTATGTGGGACGCAAGAAACGGGGGGTGGGGGTGGACTGTCAAATCCAGGACTGTTCTGCCAGATCTTGAGGATAGCAGGTATCAAATATGAAACTTAATTAAAGTCAAAGTCAAAGTCAAATTTATTGTCAAAACTGCAATATGTTCAGGACATACAAAGGAGCAAACATTGAGCACACTTATGCAAATTTCTATTTGAAAACACCCATAATGCAGTTGAACTGTTTTCCTTCCATTGTTGGTTCTCATGCGTTTAAAAGCAGACTACCGTATTTTCCAAAATATATGTCACGACTTTTTGCCTAATTTGCATGCCCTGCGACCTATAGAGTGTTGAGACCTATTTATGGATTTTTTCCCATATTTTTAGACCAATTTTTGGCTCAGATGTGACCGTTTTTCATTTTGGCAGAAAATGGTGCACTACCACTTTTGTCCGCTAGGGGACACTTCCAGAGAGTCCACCGACCATTTCCAGCTCATGTGTCCGAAAAAAGCCTCCTCTCCTCGTACTGACTCTGTCGCTGCCCAGCCTCCTGCTCTGGAGGTAACTACAGTACTGTTAGCTGTGGTTGTTAGCTGTGTTTGTTTGCAAGATAAGTCAAGAACCACAGGACAGATTTTTATCAAACTTACAGAATGTAATGGACATTTACAAGTGACTAGCTTTATGAGATGTTTGAGATTACAAAAAAAAGATCTTTTTAGCTTCGTTGTTAGCGGTTAGCTACCGTAAACAGATACCTACTATTTAGATAAATAGCTCATAAACCACTCGGCGGATATTTTTTCTGCTCACAGAGTGTGATTATAGGGCTTTAAAGCTTCAGTATGTAGCTTTTTTTATGAACATATTTCTTCACTCTGTCACTACCTCCTGACAGACTGATGTTAGCCAGGTAATCTCTGAAAAAAAATTAAAAAAAATATTGTCCCCTTGCTTCTCCAGGTGGTAAATAAGCATTTCTAAAAAGAAAAGGTGACCCGCCATTTTCCAGCCAATAAAAACAGAGTTTGTAACCAGCCAATAAAAACAGAGCTTGAATTTGAATCAGCCAATAAAAACAGAGCTTGAATTTGAAATTCAACAGACCACAAGGGGGCAGAGCCACATATGGCTCTGAGGGGGAGGGATCAGAATGCTTTGCCTGTTGAAAATATTTCTAAGTGCTGCAGTTCTACAGAAACTGCATACTGAACCTTTAATTTACAAACTGTTGCCCTGTATGAAACATTTGAGATAAAATTCGATTTTTTTATTCGTGTTTTTAGAGACGGAATCGTCTCGTGTTAGCTTTTGTTTTATTTCCGTTTATATTGTTATAAAAAGCTCATAAACCACTCGGCGGATATTTTTTCTGCTTACAGAGTGTACGGTAATTATATGGGGTTTCATTTACAAACTGTTGCCCTGTATGAAACAGTTGAGATAAAATTCTATTTTTTATTCGTGTTTTTAGAGACGGAATTGTCTCGTGTTAGCTTTTGTTTTATTTCAGTTTATATTGTTATAAAAAGCTTATAAACCACTCGGCTGATATTTTTTCTGCTTACAGAGTGTAATTATATGGGGTTTAATTTACAAACTGTTGCCCTGTAAGAAACATTTGAGATAAAATTAGATTTTTTTATTTGTGTTTTTAGAGACGGAATCGTCTCGCGTTAGCTTTCGTTTTATTTCCGTGTATATTTTAGCAAATAGCTAATAAACCACTCGGCTAATAAACCACTAACACTTGTGCTATAATGTCAGTTATAATTTTTAGCAAACAAATAATTGTTTTTACCGTGTTAATCTTCTTAAAAGCCTTGCTGTGCGCTCCTGTGGCAGACATTTGCAGAAGAGCTAAACACTCCCCCACATTTCCGGGTTGACTCAGCGGTGACGCGTCACATCAGCGGTGGATGGCGCGTAACGTCGGCGGTGACGTAGGTGCGACCACTGGGTGCGACCTATATTCCGGTGCGACCCATATATGGATTTTTCCTTTTTTTTTTTGTCAATAACTGGACAAAGCGACCTATATTCCGGTGCAACCTATAGTCCGGAAAATACAGTCTGTTTAAATATATCTAAATGACTAAATCTTTGTCAACAATCCTCAAATTCAAATGGTATCTGTCCCGTGTGGACAGTCATGTGTAAGTTTAAAGTTAACTCATGGCTGAAACTTTGTCCACAAAGCTCACATTTAAGTGGTTTTTGTCCAGTATGGATGCTCATGTGAATGTTTAAATCTGTTGTCTGCCTAAATCTTTGTCCACAGTCCTCACATTTATATGGTGTACAGCCTTTGAAGTCTTTGTGTTTTTTTAAAGATGATTTAAGGTTAAATCTCTGTTTACAATTCTGACATTCATAAGGTTTCTGTCCTGTATGGAGAAACATGTGTCCGTTTAAATGGTATTTATTTATAAATTTTTGTCCACAAATCTCACATTCATACGGTTTCTGTCCTGTGTGGATTCTCATGTGTCCGTTTAAATGGTATTTATTTATAAATTTTTGTCCACAAATCTCACATTCATACGGTTTCTGTCCTGTGTGGATTCTCATGTGTGAGTTTAAATTTGACTTACGTGTAAATCTCTGTCTACAATTCTGACATTCATAAGGTTTCTGTCCTGTGTGGATTCTCATGTGTGAGTTTAAACTTGACTTAAGACTAAATCTCTGTCCACAAATTTCACATTCATAAGGTTTCTCTCCTGTGTGGACACATGTGTGTTCATTTAAACTTGACTTATGGCTAAATCTCTGTCCACAACTCTGACACTCATAAGGTTTCTGTCCAGTGTGGACTCTCATGTGTGAGTTCAAATATGACTTCTGGCTAAATCTCTGTCCACAATTCTGACATTCATAAGGTTTCTGTCCTGTGTGGATTCTCATGTGTGAGTTTAAATGTGACTTTTGTCTAAATCTCTGTCTACAATTCTGACATTCATATGGTTTCTGTCCTGTGTGGATTCTCATGTGTGAGTCTAAACTTGACTTAAGACTAAATCTCTGTCCACAAATCTCACATTCATAAGGTTTCTGTCCTGTGTGGATTCTTATGTGTGAGTTTAAATGTGACTTCTGGCTAAATCTCTGTCCACAATTCTGACATTCATAAGGTTTCTCTCCTGTGTGGACACATGTGTGTTCATTTAAACTTGACTTATGGCTAAATCTCTGTCCACAACTCTGACACTCATAAGGTTTCTGTCCAGTGTGGACTCTCATGTGTGAGTTCAAATATGACTTCTGGCTAAATCTCTGTCCACAATTCTGACATTCATAAGGTTTCTGTCCAGTGTGGACTCTCATGTGTGTTTTTAATAGCTTCTCTCCTGTGTGAACGATCATGTGTTTATTTAAATTTTCTTTAAGGCTAAATCTCCTTTCACATATCACACATAAAAATGGTTTCTCTCCAGTGTGAATTCTCATGTGTCGTTTTAAATGTTCTTTTTTTGTCAATATTTTACCACATTCATCACAACTGAATGATTTTGGTCCTGTCTGGATTTTCCTGTGTGTCTCTACACTTTTCTTCTGACCCAAACGACTTGAACGTCTTACTGTTGAATGACATGTCATGTGTGTCTGAAGAGACTGGTTGTGCAGAAATTGTTTACCACACTCAGAGCAGCTGAAACATTTGTTGACAGAGTTTACAGCTGACTCAGGAGCTCTGCTCTCCTTCCAGTCTTTGTCACTGTCTTCAGTTGTTGACCCAGAGTCTGACAAGTGTTCCAGCTGAGAGTCAGGATTGTTCCCATCCTCGTCCTCTTCATCATCCTCACTGACTTCAGTCTCTGAAGAGCTGGAAGCATCTCCATGAAGATTTAAATCTGGGTTCCTGCTGGTTTCTGCTCCTTCACTGTCCTCTCCATCAGCTTCTACTTTCATCTGGTCAGCTGAGCTGCTGGTTGGAACATCTCTGTCCTTCATTTGGTGCTGATGAAGCTGCGAGAACAGAGGCTTCTCTTCATCATCCTCACTCTTCAGAGGAACTGCGGTGAATGAAAACCTGCTGACATCAGTCTCCTCCTTCACAACGAGCTTCTCTCCCTCTAATCGGGTCCAGAGTTCCTCCTCTTCCTCCTTGATGTGGAGGGGCTCTGGATTCTGCTGATGAAGCTGTGAGAACAGAGGCTTCTCTTCATCATCCTCAGTCTTCATGTGAACTGCAGTGAATGAAAACCTGCTGGCATCAGTCTCCTCCTTCACATTGAGCTGCTCTTTCTCCAATTTGGTCCAGAGTTCCTCCTCTTCTTCCTTTATTTGGAGAAGCTCAGGGTCCTGCTGGTCTACATCAAGCCTCCATTTCTCAGGAACATCTACTCTGATCAGCAGAGTCTGCTGAACATCTGCACAGAACAATGAAACACAGACAATATGGACAATTATAATAACTCCATATTTACTCATACATCACTTGTGTTGTTGCTTTATGTTCTGTGGATCAGAACTGATCCAAGTCAAAGGAACAACATTTTATTCAGTGAGACAATTAAATGTCTGTTTATCATAAAAAACACCAAAAATGTTTAAATGCAATCACCTAATTTGGGTATTTTAACATTTTTGCTTAACTTTAAAATTTACTTTATTTATCAAAGTCTGATAATCATAAATACCGTAAATGCCGGTGTACACGTTGCTAGTGTTTTCTCACACTTTAGACTACTGGGCTTACACCAGTAACTTAGGAGCACAAGGCAGTGCATCTCTTGTGCCGGTCTCAAGTCCGTGTAAATGGTAAATGGAGCTCACTTATATAGCACTTTCCAGCCCCCTATGAGGGGCCCCAAAGTGCTTCACAGTACCAACCATCCACCCATCCATACACACATTCATACACCGGTAGCGGTAGGCTGCCATGCAAGGGGCCAGCCAGTCATACCAAGAGCAACCCGGGGTTAAGTGTCTTGCCCAGGGACACAACGAGGTATGCAGAGACTGGGGGTCGAACCTGGGACCTTGCATTTAAAATGGTGAGGGTTTTGTCAGGAATGGCATCCGATGTAAAACACTTTTGCCAAAACTATAATGCGAGTTCATCAACATGAAACCATACCGGATCGGTCAAGGCCCGGGTTAACAACGGCCATCACTGGTGCTGTTGACAAACAGGGTGCCGGCGGAAATTGTGCTACTGTTAGTCGAAGACCACAAGGAGGGAAACGTGTCAGGAGACAGAGGGAGAAGAGGAAAGTGAAGAATGTAGGACTGAAGGTTGCAAATCTAAATGTGGGGACAATGACAGCCAAAGGTAGAGAGCTGGCTGACATGATTCAGAGAAGAAAGGTAGATGTTTTAGGGATGCACCGATCCACATTTTCTTGCTTCCGATCCGATCCCAATACTTAAATCTGGATATCGGCCGATATCGATCCAGTTTCGATATCATCATCGTCATTGATTTTACATGAGGCTGTAATAATCTCCCCTCAAGTACAATGTGTACACATATATGCATGCATGCAAGTCCAAAAAGGCAACTTGAGGTAAGTTTTATTAATGTTCACACGAGAAGATGTAAAAAATGGCAGGTTGGCTTTCTTGGACTATGAGGTCTCAGTTTCTGATAGAGGAAATTTGCAAACTGAGGTGTACCGCAAACCCACCCACACAGACCAGTATTTACAGTTTGACTCCCATCACCCTCTGGAGCACAAGTTAGGAGTCATCAGGACTCTGTATCACAGAGCAGACAGCGTCCCCACTAACTCAGGAGCCAGACAGAAGGAGAAATCACACACAAAACAGGCTCTAGAGAAATGTGGATATCCTAACTGGGCCTTCCTGAAAGCAGAGAAGAAACCCAAACAGGACTCCAGCCAACCATCAGGTGAAAAGAAGGAACCCAGACCCAGACCAGTGGTCATTCCGTATATTGCAGTGGTTTCAGAGACATTAGCTATGTTTACATGGACATAAGTAATCGGATCAAACGGCCGAACGGATCAAAAGTGCGTCATGTAAACACCCCGGTCGGGTTATTTTTTGTGTATTCGGCGTGATCCGACCTAATTTGCGATCCGTTCGAAACGGGTGGTTTACGCCGATCCGTAGCCCGATGTGTGCGCATGTAAACACATGATCTGTTCCTTTTACCGGACTGTGGGAAACTGTCCTGACTGCGCATGTGCGCTGCGCGCACCCTCATCCCTCCCTCCCTCTCCCCCCTCGTGTTTACTTCTCCGCCTGGGCTGGCTAGTGGGTAGATGCTAACGCATGGTGGGGAAGTAAAACTGGTCGGTGAGCGATGCAACATTTGTAATGGAAACGTTAAAATAGCTCAAAACTATCGAACGCCTTGACCGAACGTGTAGTTATTCAAACAAGTACATGAAAAGCTGGAAGAAGCTGGAGATCGCTGGAAGAGCTTAAAGCTAAGTGCTACAAAGCTAAAAACAAAAACGGGACAAGTGGCTACGACCCCACCACTTTTTTATTTTACGTGTTGATGAACTGATGAGAGATCTGCCACTTCCAACACAGCAGGCAGCGGTGTGGATCTTATGAGGAGGAGAGGAATCTGAGGAGAGGAAGCTAACCAGGAGCAAAGCATCCTTTGTGGTAAGTTAGACTCTTCAAAACACATTAACCCTCTGTACTGTATTACCTGGAGTAATTAGAAACAACAAATATGTTAAAAAAATGTAATTATAATAAGAAATAAGAGTAGCTGTAGTGCTAGCATAGAACTACAGTATACTGTATTGTACATTAAAACTCCAACTAACCAGATAATTAACCTAACACATTTCAACATATCAGGGGTCCAGTTAAACTTTATTTTGTTTGTTTTTCAGATGATGAGTCCGGCTTTGAAGAGGCAGCTGGCAGCAGCACACAACAGACAGTGGCAGGTGATGGTGGCAGGTGATGGTGGCAGAAGATGCAAGAGTCCCACGTCTTAGGAATCCCAAGAAGTTCACACATGTGCTTTAGAACAACTCAAAACTGATTTGAAAATGTTTCAATTCTCCACAACCATTTTTCTTTGTCCCCTGACAGATCTGTAAATGTATTATTAGGATTGATAGTTTATGGTACAATTAAGGTACAATGTCCTAACTTAATACAGTCAGGTGGTTTAATAAGGACTCTTGAGTTTCTGCATGACTCACAGGATAAAAACACATTTGCCGTTCTATCAGGATACAGAAACATACATTTTGGAAGTAAAATCGATTATTTTGTCACCAATTTTGTTGTCCTAAATCACATGCATACATTGAAATTGTGAAAGTATGTGATGAGTTGATAAAGAAGTTACTGAATTACAGGTTACTGTAGTTTTTAAATGACCAAAGAAATTTTTTGTTATCATTACAAGATGTGATCTGTGCACATCGTCTGTTTTGTACAAACGTTTTGGACGTTTAATTTTTATGTTTTTCTGATACACCTCAAATTGCACTAAGAATGAAACATGTTTCAAACAAGCAATTTCAACTGTTTACAAGAATGTGTTAAAATGTTTGGTCCATTAAAGAGCTCAGATGTTCACTAGTATTACTTGCAGTTGTTTATTGTGATAATAATTTTATACAAATGTTAACTGCATGTGAACACAAATACATAAGTACAGTATCTTTTTAGAAGAACTCTCCACTGTGACTTCAGAAACCCGGTCATCTCTACCTCCACCTGACAGCGCCAAGGTAAACATTAAATGACTTGTTGAGGAGTCAGACGAGGACAGTTTGCGTATCCTTTGACGAGCCAGTCCAACAGCGGGCACGATCACCAACAATGAAGAGACGGACGTCCTTTGCTTCAATGTTCCTCACAGACTGCAAAAAAGGACATGCCAATATTTAGTGTTCAACTTTTTATTTGTTTAAAGTTATGGTTCAAACAAATTTTATTTGAAAGAAAACTTTACATCTAAGTATGTCTTCTGATATACTTAGCTGTAATAGTTGTAAAATTAAATACAATATAGTAAATGTTAGCCTTACATTTTGGCAACATTTAACTATTTGTTTAAAGACATGGTTCAAACATTTTATTTTAAATAAAACTTTACAGCTAAGCATCTCTACTTTGAGATACTTCTTAGCTGTAATCGTTGTAGTAATACTAAATACAATATAGTAAATACAGTACTATTAGCCTTACTTTTGTCAACAGATGAGCCCTTTGATAGAGGTCTGAGTGGCGCAGGACATTGGCATCATGGGCACTGCCTGGCATCGTGACACTGATGCTCCAGAAACAGGAAAACAGAGGAAGAATAGTAATTAATAACAAATACAGACAGTATCACGCAGACAGGTAGAAAAGGAAAGGACAAAAAGTTTATTAGCATACAGCGTTTTTATTATCTTACCAACAATTGTTGTCCACAACAGCTTGGAGGACAGAGGACGTCCAGCGCTCTCATCCTGTGAATAAAAAAACTAAAAGCACGCGCTTCTTCACCTGTAGTTCATTCAGGGAGTGCAGAAAAAACTCAGTCGCCATCATTACAATCTGGTGCGGGTCCATTTTGGACGCGTATGTTTACTTTCGTCCCGGAAGTAACTTCTTCTTCTGTGGTTTTTACGAAAGTAACTTCCTCTTCGTTTTTTTTTTTTAAGGGGAGTGTACCACTCTGCGCATGTCAGAACTTCTGATCAGAATAAAAGCCTGCTGCATGTAAACACTCGTCATGAACGGATTGTGCCCATGTAAACGGTGCTATCTCATTATGCAATCAGAGCACATTTCAATCCGGTCACAGAATTTTGCCCATGTAAACATAGCTACTGAGACGTTTATTCTCTAAACACAACGTCCCAGTGGCTTTTAAACCCCAAAATACATTATGGCAAAGACTGGTTCATCCCAAAGATCCAGTCCCCCGGCACAAACAGAGTAATATTGTGTATGCTGTTCAGTGTCAGGAGGGCTGTGATCAGTCTTATATCGGGGAAACTAAACAGCCACTGGCCAAAAGGATGGCCCAGCACAGAAGATCAACATCATCAGGTCAGGACTCTGTGGTCTACACTCATCTCCAGGCCAGCGGTCACTCTTTCAGGGATGAAGATGTTCACATCCTTGATAGAGAGGAACGATGGTTTGAGAGAGGAGTAAAGGAGGCCATCTTTGTGAAAAGAAACCGTCCATCATTAAGAGTCAGAGTCAGAGAGTCTTTATTGTCATTTGCACCGCATGTGGTACATGTGATGAAAACGAGATTATGTACACGGGGTCCCAGTTACATCCAACAACAAATGCAAGAGAAAAACAGTAATAACATCTAGAATTAACTAAGAAAAACATCAACTAGTAATACACTAAGCCTAATATAGTGGAAATAAACAGCAGCACGAACATGAGTTTGTATGAGCAGATGGTCACAGATGAACACAGATGAACACAGCAACAAGAAAACAGATCAGCATCAGCATGATGTGATATTTTGCAGTGTTTATTTTTTATTTTATTTTTATTTATTCATGAGTCTAACAGCCTCAGGGTAGAAGCTGTTCCTCAGTCTAGTGGTTCTACACTTGATGCTCCTCAACCTCCGTCCTGAGGGGAGTGGGGCAAAGAGTGAGTGTGCTGGATGAGTGAGGTCTTTCATGATGCAGGTGGCTCTTTTCCTGCATCTGGAGGTGTAAATGTCTGTGATGGTGGGGAGACTGACTCCAACAGACTTCTGTGCAGCCTTCACCACTCTCTGTAGAGCTTTCCTCTCTTCAACTGTGCAGCCTCCATGCCACACGTTGATGCTGGAGCACAGGACGCTCTCCACTGCACACCTGTAGAACGAGGTGAGAACTGGGCTGCTCAGACCAGCACGTCTCAGCCGTCTGAGGAAGTAGAGTCTCTGATGACCTTTCTTGATCAGGCTGGTGGTGTTGTTGCTCCAGCTGAGGTTATCATTCATGTGTACACCCAAGTATTTGTAGCTGGAGACCACTTCCACTGCAGACCCACCTATTTTCAGTGGGGCATGGGTGTGTTTGTTCCTTCTGAAGTCCACAATCATCTCCTTTGTCTTCTTCACATTCATGTGAAGATTATTCTCTTTGCACCAGCTCTCCAGATGTTCCACCTCCTGTCTGTAGCTGGACTCATCATTGTTTGTGATGCATCCCACCACCGCTGTATCATCTGCAAAGTTGAGGCCTCCGGTTTCAACTGTCTCCCTCTTACAATGCTGTTATTGCTAGTATCACTCAGCCCTCTGTGAATAGCAAACAACCATCAGGGTGCTAATGATCCATCGTTAGGCTGATGGTCCTCCTTGATCATGTGAGCAGCTGGTTTTGGCTGTCATCAGCCAACTGGTTGATCCACTGTGAGAGGGTGCTATTTATAAGACTGAGCTGAATACAGCAACTCAGACTGAGGAAGTCTTTCGGACGAAAGACGAAACGTTTCTACATTTTTTTTTTTGCTTTGTTTTGTTTTATTTTTTGAATGTCCAGAGGACCAGACTTAGCTTTTTTAGATTTATTAATGTTGGATAAGTTTCAAAGTTATGATTAAATTCTGCTAACACAAAACTTGTTTTTCATTCTTAGCTTTAAAGTGGATATTAAAGTGATTAATTTAAGTGATTGTTTAGTTATTTTATATATTCTTTTAAATAATGGGGTGATATAAGATTTTTTTCTTCTTTCTGCACTCTTTTCATTCAATGTTTTCTTTTTGATGAATTTGTTTTATTTTGTCTCTTTTAAATGAATGAATAAATTAATTAAATAAAATATTAAATAGCTTTACATCTGCTAAGTTCATGGCATAAACCAACACAGACATGTTCCTGTTTTTAGTATTTTACATCGCTTTATAATGTAGCTGTTTATGTTTCTTTTTTATATACAGTTTTCTTGTAATTTTTAATTAATATGCTTTTTTATGATTGTCTACTGTTGTACTGATAAATATCTCCTGGAGGGTAAACTATATCTTGGACTGTGGTCAAGTTAGTTTCGAGCTCCGGGGCTTCAGCAGGACACCACTCTCGCTGAACCAAAACACAGGCATCTCGACCCGGCCAGCCGCGTCCAGTCCGACCCGGCCAGCCACATCTCCGTCTCGGTGGAGGGACAGGCTGAGAGCAGCTTACTGGAATCACAGCGCACGCCCCGGACTGAACAAGAAAAACACACAGCTGAAGCCACGGAACTCAAATGTTTACCAAGAAGTTTCTAAACATCGTAAGAAATCCTTCATTTTCTATAATTATGTAGCCTGGTTGTAACCAGACCCTGTCCTTCACTTCGCTTCGTACTAGGGTCTGGACTTTTCCCATTGAAAAACGTTTCTTGCTGGAGGCGTGGCCTCTGCTTAGGAACAAAACCATTGGATATTTTGAACAGGGAAAGCATTCTGCTCCCTCCCCTCAGAGCCACCCCCCGTGCTCTGGTGAACTTGACTGACAACTGCTCCGCCCCCTGCTCCAGGAGTCCTGCAGCTTTTCTCTCGCTGCGCAAATTCTGTGTTTATATGTTATAAAACGTTTTAATACAATAAAATCAAACCATGGATCGCTGGTCCAGCTCACCAAAAGACCAGAAAATCTGCAGGGACTCGGTCAGCAATAAAACCCGAGTTTAATTCTCGTGACAACCTGAGGCATTTCCGTGTTCATTTTACTCAGCAGGAGGGTGGAGGAGAAGGAGGACGAGGGAGCGATTACTTAACTTTTGGGAGAAAAAAACAAAAGAAAACTCCAGATAAGGGATTAAGCAGGGGAAATTAATAAATTTGTGTCACATATAAAACAGTTCTGCATCGCTTTGAATGATGCCGTGCTCTGGTGAACTTGACAGCTGCTCCGCCTCTTGCAGCGTTTCTCTCGCTGCGCAAATTCTGTGTTTATATGTTATAAAACGTTTTAATACAATAAAATCAAACCATGGATCGCTGGTCCAGCTCACCAAAACACCAGAAAATCTGATGGGACTCGGTCAGCAACTAAAACCCGAGTTTAATTCTCGTGACAACCTGAGGCATTTCCGTGTTCATTTTACTCAGCAGGAGGGTGGAGGAGAAGGAGGACGAGGGAGCGATTACTTAACTTTTGGGGGAAAAAAAACAAAAGAAAACTCCAGATAAGGGATTAAGAAGGGGAAATTAATAAATTTGTGTCACATATAAAACAGTTCTGCATCGCTTTGAATGAGAACATGCCGCTGCTCGCTGACTGAGCGCTGGCAGAGCCCTTTTATAGGACGCTGCGCGCTGGGACTGGTGGGGGCGTGGGTTAGGGTCCAAAACTCCACCCCTTCTGTTCTCTGATTGGTCCGAACAAAAATCTACCGGAGAAATCCTTGTGGGTGGGTGAAATCCCAGACTGTGAAGTGAAGGGAAATGAGAATTGAGCGGAGCTGTGCAGGAAGGCGAGGGCCAGGCTAATAATTATGATGAAGTTTAGCAACTTCTCAGTAAACATTTGAGCTCCGTGGCTTCAGCGGGATGCCACGCTCGCTGAACCGAAACGCAGGAATCCTGACCCGGTCAGCCGTGTCCAGTCCGACCTGGCCAACCGCATCCCCGTCTTGGTGGAGGGACAGGCTGAGAGCAGCTGACCGAAATCAGAGCGCCTGCCCCGGATTGAAAAAGAAAAACAAACCGCTGAAGCCACTGAGCTCAAATGTTTACCGAAAAGTTGCTAAACTTCATCGTAAGAAATCCTTCATAAACGATAATTATGATAAAGTTTAGTAACTTCTCTGTGAACATTTGAGCTCCGGGGCTTCAGCGGGACGCCACTCTCGCTGAACCGAAACACAGGCATCCCGACCCAGCCAGCCGTGTCCAGTCCGACCCGGCCAGTCACATCCCCGTCTCGGTGGAGGGACAGGCTGAGAGCGGCTGAACGAAATCAGAGCGCCTGTCCCGGATTGAACAAGAAAAACGCACCGCTGAAGCCACAGAGCTAAAATGTTCACCGAGAAGTTGCTAAACTTCATCGTAAGAAATCTTTCATTTTCTATAATTAGGATGAAATTTAGTAACTTCTCTGTGAACATCAGTGGGACGCATCTCTCGCTGAACTGAAACACAGGCATCCCGACCCGGCCAGCCGCGTCCAGTCTGACCCGGCCAGCCGCATCCCCGTCTCGGTGGATGGACAGGCTTAGATCAGCTGACCGAAATCAGAGCGCCTGCCCCAGATTGAACAAGAAAAACACACCGCTGAAGCCACGAAGCTCAAATGTTCACAGAGAAGTTGCTAAATTAAATCGTAATTAGAGAAAATGAAAGATTTCTTAGGATGAAGTTTAGCAACTTCTCAGTAAACATTTGAGTTCCGTGGCTTCAGCGGTGTGTTTTTCTTGTTCAATCCGGGGTGGGCGCTCTGATTTCGGTCAGCCGCTCTCAGCCTGTCCCTCCACCGAGACAGGGATGTGGCTGGCCGGGTCGGGATACCTGCGTTTCAGTTCAGCGAGAGTGGCGTCCTGATGAAGCCCCGGAGCTCGAATGTCCAACGTAAAACTAACTTGACTGTGGTTTAATGTGGCGCTATGGCTCTGCAGACATTGAACATTGCTGTCTTACGGTGTTGAGTGTAAAATACTTCCATACAGCAGACATGTTACAATGAAAAGTTGGCTAGCTGTTAGCTAGGATGCTACTCACTCAGTCCTCACGTTGTAGCTGGCTGCAAACTATGAAATGGGTTTCCTGAATGTGAGGCGGATCTTGTTACTCTGGGTTCATGAGACACGCATCCGTTCAGGAAATCCATTCCCCATCCCTAAGATGTTTTATGTATCCAAGAGACCAAGTGGAAGGGCAGCAAGGCTCGCAGCAATGGAGCAGGGTTCAAACTGTTTTACCATGGTGTGGATAGGAAGAAGAATGGAATAGGGGTGGTCCTGAAGGAGGAGTTGGCAAAGAATGTAATAGAGGTGAAGAGAGTGTCAGATAGGGTGATGTGCCAGATAGGGTGATGTGCCTGAAGGTAGAAGGTCTGATGCTAATCGTCAGTGGTTATGCTCCACAGCAGGGGTGCTCATTACGTTGGTCGCAATCTACTGGGCGATCGCTGAGGTAGTACTGGTCGATCGCAGCGTGACATACATTTTTTTGTCAGCCTATAAAACATCCCGTCACTTGATTGAGATACAGGGCAACCAATCAGATGACAACTGAATCTTGAGCTTTAGGTCACCGCTCATGCGTAAAAACAATGGCGCTAAGCGCAGCAAAACTTACAAGCTAATCAGCGAATTACCTTAGATTTTAAGCCCTTGCTAAAACATATGGTGATCAAAATGAGTGAGAAAGCTGGACCAAATGAGAAGGCAAAAACATCACTTTCATACGGGATGGGAGGTAGACTTTTTTTCACTGTGTCATTTTCGAAGTACGTTTGCCTCATCTGCCAGTCTACCATCGCAATACCAAAGAAGGGAAATGTGGAGCGGCATTTTCGGACTGTTCATGGAAAATACGACATCGACTTCCCACCGAAAAGCCAGCTGAGAAAGAGAAAGGTGGAGGAACTAAAATCCCAGTTGTCCGGACAGCAGTCATTTTTCACTCACCAAACTTCAAAAGCGAAAGTCGCCACCGAAGCATCGTTCCGGGTGAGTCACGCCATTGATAAAAACAATAAGTCCTTCCAAGACGGAGAGATGGTAAAAGAAGCATTTGTTGAAGCAGCTGACTCATTGTTCTGAGACTTAAAAAATAAGGCAGAGCTATTATCTTCAATCAAAGCTTTGCAGCTGTCAAGACATACAGTTACATGTACACGGCGCTGTGAAGCCATGGCTGAGGATTTAACCCAGCAAATATGGAAGGACATAGGAGATTGTAAGTGTTTCTCCCTGCAGCTGGACGGATCTACAGTGTGAGTGACAGCCCAGATGTGCATCTTCATTCATATGGTGTTTAGTGATCTCACTGCAAAAGAGGAGCTATTGACAATACTTCCCATGAAAGAACAGACACGAGGAGAGGTCATATTTCAGACGTTTAAAAACTTTATTGAGAAAACTCATCTCCCAGTGTACAAATTGGTGTCTATCACCACAGATGGAGCACCTGCAATGGTTGGGCGTGTGAATGGATTTATTGCCAAGTGCAGGCAGGATGATGCGTTCCCAGACTTCTTGAATTACCATTGCATAATCCACCAACAAACGTTATGCGCTAAAATGTTCAACATGAAAGAGATCATGGCTTCTAAAAACTGGTCATGACCCACATCAAAACATCCATCAACATCAACGAAGACCCTCATCAGTATGCATACCGTCAAAACGATCAACAGAGGATGCCATCTCCTCTGTGGTCCACACTGCTCTCACCCACCTGGAACAGAAGGACTCATATGTCCGTATGCTCTTTGTAGACTTCACATCTGCCTTCAACACCATGATCCCCCAAACCCTGATGGACAAACTATTCACACTAGGACTAAGCCCCTCCATTTGTAACTGGGTACTAGACTTCTTAACAAACAGACCACAGTCAGTGAGGATCCACAACTTCTCCTCCTCCACCATAACCCTCAGCACTGGCTCTCCTCAAGGATGTGTGTTGAGCCCTCTCCTGTTCACTCTGCTCACATATGATTGTGCAGCTACCCATCCAGGCTGTCATATTGTAAAGTTTGCAGATGATACAGCTGTGGTGGGATGCATCACAAACAATGATGAGTCCAGCTACAGGCAGGAGGTGGAACACCTGGAGAGCTGGTGCAAGGAGAATAACCTTCACATCAATGTGAAGAAGACAAAGGAGATGATTGTGGACTTCAGAAGGAACAAACACACCCACACCCCACTGAACATAAGTGGATCTGCAGTGGAAGTGGTCTCCAGCTACAAGTACTTGGGTGTACACATGAATGATAACCTCAGCTGGAGCAACAACACCACCAGCCTGATCAAGAAAGGTCATCAGAGACTCTACTTCCTCAGACGGCTGAGACGAGCTGGTCTGAGAAGCTCAGTCCTCACCTCCTTCTACAGGTGTGCAGTGGAGAGCATCCTGTGCTCCAGCATCAACGTGTGGCATGGAGGCTGCACAGCTGCAGAAAGAAAAGCTCTGCAGAGAGTGGTGAAGGCTGCACAGAAGATGTTGGAGTCAGTCTCCCCACTATCACAGACATCTACACCTCCAGATGCAGGAAGATGGCCACCTGCATCAAGAAGGACCCCACTCACCTAGCACACACACTTTTTGCCCCACTCTCCTCAGGAAGGAGCATTAAGTGTAGAACCACAAGACTGAGGAACAGCTTTTACCCTGAGGCTGTTAGACTCATGAATAAATAACCAGAATAATCACTACGAAATATCACATCATGTTACTGCTGATCTGTTTCATGCTGCTGTGTTCATTCGTGCCCATCTGCTCATACAAACTCATGTTCGTGCTGCTGTTCGATGTTATGGCTTTATGCTATTAGTGTTTAGTGTTTTATTAGTTGATGTTTTTCTTAGTTCACATCTTAGATGTTATTACTGTTCTATTACATTTTATTGTTGGATGTTACTGAGAACTTGTGTACATAATCTCGTTTCACCACATGTCCCACATGTGGTGCAAATGACAAAGATTCTCTGACTCTGATTATGGATGTGGAAACGAAGATCGCCTGTTCTATTCGAGCCAGATCTCTTCAAAGACGGATATTCCCAGCACATCTGGAGAAGGCTGACTGCGACCACTCTGAGTTGTTGCTACATACAGTACTCATGTGAGATGGCTTAGTTGTGGGAAATTCCTCCAAAGATTTAGAAAACTCTGTTCTGAGATTAAAGAGTTTTTCTGTGTATTTGGACATAAAGAATACAAGCAAATAAATGATGGTCAATGGCTGTTGGACTTGATATTTTTAACTGATCTGACAAACTTGTTGAATGACATTAATCTAGAGCTGCAAGGAAAAGACAAAACAGTGACCAATATGATTAGCTCATTTAACGCTTTCAAACGAAAGATACAACATTTAACGTCAAAGCTGCAGCGCCATGCTTTGGCAAATTTCCAGAACCTGGCGTCAGAGCTGGAGACACAAGGGAAGGCCCGTGAGCAACTTGACAGTGCACGCTACATAGAGCAGATGAACGATTGTCTGTCAGAGTTTGACAAACGCTTTCAAGACTTTTCTTTGCTCGAGCCAGTTGCTACATTCATGTGCTATCCTTTTCAGGAAGATGCTGAGGTTGATTCACTCGCATCAAACATTGCAGCACTGTTTCACTTGAACACTTCTGGAGTGGAAGATGAGATTTTGACTCTACAAACTGACATTGAGCTGAAGTCAAGAGCTCATGGACAGTTCTGGAACTTACTCACAGAGGTAAAGTACCCCAACATGAGGAAATGTGCTACCTCCTTGACTGCATTATTCGGCTCCACTTATTTATGTGAGTCAGCCTTTTCTTACATGAAAATCATTAAGTCCAAATACCGTTCCACCATGACTGATGAACATTTGGAAATGTGCTTGAGGCTGGCTGTCAGCACTATGCATCCCTGACTGATTCAATTCAGTGCAAGTCATCAAAGTAAACTCAGGTAATTAAATTTTTTTAAATAATTATTTATTATATGTGTTGTGCAATATTGGCTTATTCAGTTATGCAAGGTACATCAACATACATTGTACATAAATAATCCTTAATACATTTGAAGATAATTATATGTTTTGCACTTTTGTAGTAGGTAGATCATTTTGACTTGGTTGTTTTATAAGTAGCTCGCATGCTGAAAAAGTGTGAGCACCCCTGCTCCACAGGTTGGATGTGATGGGGAGGAGAAAGATACATTTGGAAAGATCTGGATGAAGTGATAGAGAGCATTCCCAAGGAGCAAAGAGTGGTGATTGGAGCAGACCTGAATGGACATGTTGGTGAAGGAAACAAAACAGAGGGGATGAGGAAGTGATGGGTATGTTTGGTGTCAAGGAAAGAAACCAGGAAGGACAGATGGTGGTGGATTTTGCCAAGAGAATGGAAATGGCTATAGTCAATACTATTTCCAAAAGAGGGAGGAACATAGAGTGACCTATAAGAGTGGAGGAAGGAGTATGCAGGTCGACTACATTCTGTGTAGAAGAGGAAACCTGAGGGAGATTGGAGACTGTAAGGTTGTGGCAGGGGAGAGTGTGGCCAGACAGCATCGGATGGTTGTGTGTAGAATGATTGTTGTTGTAAAGAAGAGAAAAAGAGTAAAATCAGAGAAGAAGACCAAATGGTGGAAGCTGAAGAAGAAATAATGTTGTGAGAAATTCAGAGAGGAGCTGTTAAAGGCTCTGGGTGGTAAGAAAGAGCTTCCAAATGACTGGGCTACTACAGCAACAGCAATGTACTTGCCGCCCTAAAAGTTGCACCGCCGTATATGTCGCATTAGTCCAATTATGTCCAATAAAGTGGAAAAATCCATAAAGGTGTCGCACCTCCGTATACGTCGCATCTATTATGCGTCACTGCTGACACGTCACGTATGTTACGCGTCACCGCTGACAACCTGGAAATGTGGGCCATTTTTGGCAAAAATGGATTAGCTGCGAAATGGCTACAGGAGCGTGCACGGAAGGACTTTAACAAGATTAACACGGTAAAAACAATTATTTGTTTGCTGAAAATTATAGTAAAGATGCGTCTTAGCTGAACTTTTCCTTAATAAATGAACGTAATTGTCAAATCAGCTGGATTTAAAAATTAGTTTCGCTACATGCAAAACGTGCACCCTCACGGGTGGGAACGCTACATTTCTTTAAAATTTAGCAAGATAAACACCTAAAAAATATATTTGTTTGCTGACATTAGAGCAAAAGTGTTTCAGAGCTGAATTTTACCTTTAAAAATTAACGTAATGTTCAAATCAGCTTGATTTAAATAGTTTCGCTTTGACGGCTCTTCCAAACGTGCGCGAGCGCTGCGAAAATCTTCATCTCTTAAAAATAAATACGAAATAAATTATAAATAAATCAAATTTTAGCTCAAACATCTCCTAAAGCTAATCAGGTGTAAATGTCCATCCAGTGATTACTTTCTGTAAGTTTAATCAAAATCTGTCTTGTGGTTGATGAGCTATTTTGCTAACAGTCAACACTGAGGTAACAGTAGTTCAGACCTCCAGAGAGCAGGAGGCCGTGCTGTGACAGAGTGAGTCCGACCAGATGAGTCTGCTGTCGGACACATGAGCTGGGAACGGTTGGTGGACCCCAGTGGTAGAAAGTGGTACTGCGCCCCTAGCAGCCGAAAGTGGTACTGCTCCATTTTTGTCGTTAAAATGAATGGAAACAGTCAAATCGCAGCCAAAAATTGGTCTAATAATATGGGGTAAAATCCATAAACATGTCGCTTGGCCGCATAAGTCGCAAGACATGCAAAGTAGGCCAAAAAAAACCGCGACTTATAGGCCGTAAAAATACGGTAATTAGAGAGACAGGTAGGAAGGTACTTGGTGTGTCATCTGGACAGAGAATATATAGCCATTGATTACGGTGACATTATCTATATGAATGCTCAAAAAGGCGTTCAATACAAGATCAACTGGACTTTATTTGTAACAGAAAACGTTTCGACTCCCATCCAGGAGGCTTTTTCAATTCCATGAACAAACTGTGAGAAGTTTGGAGTTATAACAGAACCACGCACCATCATATGTAAATTTCAAGCTGAGGTAACACATACATGTAAATTGACAGATCACACCTTAACAGTAAGGCCTTGAGGTCTCTGACAGAAGGCACAACACTGTATGTAAATTGACAAAAAACAACTCCCAACCAACAAACAGAGGCTTCTCAAAGAAATTTGTTAGTCTAATTTACAGACAAGACACCTCTGTTCCCATCCGGTGTAAAATGTTTCGGAATCAGTCCCAATACTGAGTTATAAGTCTTGGAAAGCTGAAATCTCTTCTTTCTCATCTCATCTTCTTTTCTCATCTCATTTCAAATGTCATCTTTAAAGATCCACTGACATGATTTTTCTACTATTCATCAAATTGCTCAAAATATATATATTTTATCATTTAAATATGTTAGTTTTTGCAAACAAAATGATAAATCACTTTAATTTTGCTTTAAAAGTGATTTTGAACTTCAAGCCGTGTTTAATCATGGGAAATCCGTTTACACCTGAACGCACCATCTGTGATGTAATGTCCAGAGTGAGAGGCAGAGGGCTCCAGTCTCTTCAATAGCGGACATTTTAAAACTTGACTAATTTATCAATCTAGGTGAAGATTTGAGCTATTTGTCTTCATTTTGGGAAGCAGAAAATAGTTTGGGTGATGGAACAAGAAACAACAGGATCTAATTTAGGTCTGATGCTGTATCAGACTGACCTTCATGTGGAGCTGCGCACACCGTGACAAGCTCAGAGCTCTGCCTCAACTCTGGACATTACATCACAGATGGTGCGTTCGGGTGTAAACGGATTTCCCACGATTAAACACAGCTTGAAGTTCAAAATCACTTTTAAAGCAAAATTAAAGTGATTTATCATTTTGTTTGCAAAAACTAACATATTTAAATGATAAAATATATATATTTTGAGCAATTTGATGAATAGTAGAAAAATCACGTCAGTGGATCTTTAAATCACTTCTTGGTCTGCTGCCTTCATACATCTCCTCTTACATGTCTCTTTGTGAGTGCAGCGACAGCGTGCGCTCTCAGGACATGATCACCTGCAATGTTCAATCAGTGATGACTGAACTTGGTAAAAGGGCCTTCTCCTACTCAGATCCTGCTTCCTGGAATATCTTACAAAACGATCTGATGCTCTCGACCTTGACCTCTCTAAATGGCTTTAAGAATCTGTTGGAATCCTGGCAAAAACCAACGCGGACATGTTGCGGTTTTTAGTTTTCTACATTTGCCTTATTATCTGTTTTGCTACTTTGACATCTTTGTTTTAACTTGTTTAAGTCTTTGGATGAACCAGGCAAAGACTGGTTCATCCCAAAGATCCAGTCCCCCGGCACAGAGTAATACTGTGTATGCTGTTCAGTGTCAGGAGGGCTGTGATCAGTCTTATATCGGGGAAACTAAACAGCCACTGGCCAAAAGGATGGCCCAGCACAGAAGATCAACATCATCAGGTCAGGACTCTGCAGTCTACACTCATCTCCAGGCCAGCGGTCACTCTTTCAGGGATGAAGATGTTCACATCCTTGATAGAGAGGAACGATGGTTTGAGAGAGGAGTAAAGGAGGCCATCTTTGTGAAAAGAAACCGTCCATCATTAAACAGGGGTGGAGGCCTCCGGGTTCAACTGTCCCCCTCTTACAATGCTGTTATTGCTAGTATCACTCAGCCCTCTGTGAATAGCAAACAACCATCAGGGTGCTAACAATCCATCATTAGGCTGATGGTCCTCCTTGATCATGTGAGCAACTGGTTTTGGCTGTCATCAGCCAACAGGTAGATCCACTGTGAGAGGGTGCTATTTATAAGACTGAGCTGAACACAGCTTCTCAGACTGAGGGAAGTCTTTCGGACAAAAGACGAAACGTTTCTACAATTTTTTTTTGCTTTGTTTTGTTTTTTGAATGTCTAGAGGACCAGACTTAGGTTTTTTTAGACCACCTTCCTTTGTTATCATCATCCCATTCTTTCTGCCACAGTTCCCTAAATTTTTGTTTAATTACACTTTTCACTTCTGATTTGCTTATACTAACTGTAAAATGGACTTGTCCTGTTGTAGCCTTTTTTGCTTCCCTATCTGCCATTTCGTTACCCTTAATCAGGGCCGGCCCAAGGCATAAGCGGACTAAGCGGCTGCTTAGGGCCCCCAGGCCACTAGGGGGCCCCCTAAGTGGAATTGAATTTATTTTTATTTTATTTTTTAAATACAATGTATATATATATATTAATGATTTTCATACAATTCTTGTTAGAACGCCCACATTGCTTATATATGGTTAGTTTGCTTGCTGAGCTAAGTTCTCTTTGACTGTAGCTTGTTTTCTTTCTGAATTTCATAAATCCTACGTTAAATCCTGTGCTGCCCAACTTTAGAAGAAGTGCAAGATAATGGATGGATGGATGTGAAAAAAAATCCTTGCACTATATGGTCATACGCTACAAAGCAATGGAGGCAGGAAACTTGCAGTATATTTGAGTGGAGTTACTGGATCAGCATTTACATTTCACTGTCAGAGTCAGAGTCAGAGAGTCAGAGAGAATTTATTGTCATTTGCACCGCATGTAGTACATGTGTTGAAAACGAGATTATGTACACAGGGTCCCAGTTACATCCAACAACAAATGCAAGAGAAAAACAGTAATAACATCTAGGATTAACTAAGAGAGACATCAGCTAGTAATACACTAAGCCCTAATGTAGTAGAAAAACATCATTATAAACAGCAGCACGAACATGAGCAGATGGTCACAGATGAACGCAGCAACAAGAAAACAGATCAGCATGATGTGATATTTTGCAGTGTTTATTCTTATTATTTATTTATTCATGAGTCTGACAGCCTCAGGGTAGAAGCTGTTCCTCAGTCTAGTGGTTCTACATTTGATGCTCCTTAACCTCCGTCCTGAGGGGAGTGGTGCAAAGAGTGTGTGTGCTGGGTGAGTGGGGTCTTTCATGATGCAGGTGGCTCTTTTTCTGCATCTGGAGGTGTAAATGTCTGTGATGGTGGGGAGACTGACTCCCACAGACTTCTGTGCAGCCTTCACCACTCTTTGTAGAGCTTTCCTCTCTGCAACTGTGCAGCCTCCATGCCACACGTTGATGCTGGAGCACAGGACGCTCTCCACTGCACACCTGTAGAACGAGGTGAGGACTGAGCTTCTCAGACCGGCTCGTCTCAGCCGTCTGAGGAAGTAGAGTCTCTGATGACCTTTCTTGATCAGGCTGGTGGTGTTATTGCTCCAGCTGAGGTTATCATTCATGTGTACACCCAGGTATTTGTAGCTGGAGACCACCTCCACCGCAGATCCACCTATATACAGTGGGGTGTGGGTGTGTTTGTTCCTTCTGAAGTCCACAATCATCTCCTTCGTCTTCTTCACATTCATGTGAAGGTTATTCTCTTTGCACCAACTCTCCAGATGTTCCACCTCCTGTCTGTAGCTGGATTCATCATTATCTGTGATGCATCCCACCACAGCTGTATCATCTGCAAACTTAACAATATGACAGCCTGGATGTGTGGCTGTACAATCATATGTGAGCAGAGTGAACAGAAGAGGGCTCAGCACACATCCCTGAGGAGAGCCAGTGCTGAGGGTGATGGTGGAGGAGGAGAAGTTGTGGATCTTCACGGACTGTGGTCTGTTTGTTAAGAAGTCTAAGACCCAGTTACAAATAGAGGGGCTTAGTCCAAGTGTGGATAGTTTGTCTATCAGAGTTTGGGGGATCATGGTGTTGAAGGCAGATGTGAAGTCCACAAAGAGCAGACGCACGTATGAGTCCTTCTGATCCAGGTGGGTGAGAGCAGTGTGGACCACGGAGGAGATGGCGTCCTCTGTTGATCGGTTCTCACGGTATGCATATTGATGAGGGTCCTCGCTGATGTTGACGGCTGTCTTGATGTGGGACATGACCAGTTTCTCAAAACATTTAGCGACTATCGGGGTGAGGGCCACCGGTCTATAGTCATTCAGACCAGTCACTGTGGAGCTTTTTGGGACTGGGATGATGGTGGCAGTCTTCAGGCAGGTGGGAACTGACTCCAGTGCAAGTGAGGTGGTGAAGATGTCAGCCAGCACCTCACAGAGCTGGTCCGCACATTCCTTCAGAACTTTCCCTGGGATGTTGTCTGGACCCGTAGCTTTATGAGGGTTGATCCTTCTGAGACTGCCTCTCACTTCTGCTGCGGTCACTTTGAGGTGCTCCTCGTCTGGTGATGAGGTGAGTCTGGTGCTAGTTGGTCTGTTTGGATCATCAAAACGTGCATAAAACTTATTGAGGGCATCAGGCAGGGATGGGTCCCTGGGGCATTGTTTGCTTTTGCCCTTGTAGTCTGTTAAGCATTTGATGCCCTGCCACATGCTCCGTGGATCATGTGAGGTGAACTGTCCCTCGATCCTCTGTGCATACGCGGCTTTGGCCTTCTTTATGCCATCATCCAGTTCTCTCCTGCACTTTTTCAACTCCTCAGTATCTTTAGACTTGAATGCAGTGTCCCTGGCTGCCAGCAGGGTGCGGACATCCTTATTTAGCCAGGGTTTTTGATTGGGGTAAAATTTAACACACTTTCTTATGGATACATTTTCAGCACATGTACTGATGTAACCCAGGACAGAGGAAGCATAAAGTTCCAGGTCAACTGAATTTCCATTCGTAGCTGCCTCTTTGAAGACAGACCAGTTTGTGTTTTCAAAGCAGTCTCTTAGCATGGGGGAACTATCTTGGCGCCACGATGTGATCACTCTTTGTTCTGGCATCGAACGTCGGAGTGGGGGGAGCTGTCTAGGGACCAATAACAGGGAGCGATGGTCGGAAGCCCCGAGCGGTGGGCGTGGCTTCGCCGTGTACGCCCCCTTCACATTCGTGTAGACCTGGTCTAATGTCTTATTTCCTCGTGTTTCTGTGAAAACGTGCTGATTGAAGGTTGGAAGGATGACACGTAAATCCACGTGATTGAAGTCCCCGGAAACAATGAAAAACCCCTCAGGATATTTACACTGCAGCGAGGTGAGTAAGTCATGAATTTCTTCCTGGGCGTCTTTAGCATTAGCATCGGGGGGTATGTAAACATTGCTTATTATTATCGCTGAATAGTCGCGGGGGAGGTAATGTGGCCGACATCTTATTGTTAAAAGCTCCACAGCAGCTGAGCAGATCCTGCTGATAACGGCACAGTTCGTGCACCAGTCTTTGTTAACGTAAATGCAGACGCCTCCACCTCGCGTTTTCCCCGTAGTCTCGATGCACCGGTCCGTTCTGAAAAATAGTTTATTATCCAACTCATAAACAGAGTCAGGAGTGTCCTCATTGATCCATGTTTCCGTGAGACAAAGCACCGAACATCTCCTCATCTCCTCCGACGTTGTTACTCTCAGACGAAGCAGGTCCATCTTGTTGTCGAGCGAGCGCACGTTGGACAGAAATAAAGCCGGCATCGGGGGTTTCCCGGTTCTAGCGTCTGCTCGTAGTCTCGTCATGATTCCTGCTCGACAGCCACGCTTTTTCCCTCGAGAGCACCGTTTCCTCTTCTTTCCTCCGCGCATCTGCTTCCAGAAAGATGATCTAAGCAGATCCAATCTTCCGAGCTCTGATTTGAGTTCGTTGCTGATTTCAGCTGTGCCTTGTGGTAAATCCGCTCCAATTCTCAACAGCTCAGTTCGGCTATAATTCACCCGCAAAAAACGCGCAGAGTCAGGTACAAAAACACTATTAAAACTACTAAAAACTGGGGATGTTCTGGGAGCCCATGAAGCTGCTACTGGTCTGAGCGCGGCCATCTTGAATTTCACCTAACTCACAAAATCCTCCAATGCTAAAGTAGTTAATTTAAGTAGTTAATTTAGGTGATTAGTCTCATTCTGCCTGCAAATGAAAGTGTTATTAACATTAAAATGCACATTTATTAGGAAGATTTGAAGGTTAAAAAAAAGAAGAGTTTGTCCAGTTATTAGATTTTTGTAGTGGGAAAACTTCAGGGAAACTACAACGTGGTCCAAAACAAAAAAATAGTTCTTTTTCTGAACAGATGCTCATACCCAAGGTATTAGTATAAACATTTCCTTTAGATTTTATACAACAACAACAAAAAATAGTTTAATAACTTCAACATATTAAAGTCCGCTAGGGTTTAAATGGGGCAGCACGGTGGTGCAACTAGCAGAGCCACAGCAAGCAGGTTCAAATCCCGGTCCGGGGGCCCTTTTGGGTGGAGTTTGCATGTTCTCTCCGTGCATGTGTGGGTTTCCTCTGGGTCCTTCGGTTTCCTCCTACTGACCAAAAACATGCATGTTAGGCTGATTGGTGACTAAATTGTCTTTAGGTCTGAGTGAGAGTGAATGGTTGTTTGTCTCTGTGGCCCTGTGATGGACTGGAGACCTGTCCAGGGTGTACCCCACCCTTCGCAGTCATTGCTGGACATGGGCACCTGTGACCCTTGCGACCCAAAATGGAAGAAGCGGGTAAAATGTATTGGACAGTTTAAATGACTTATTCCAGGCTCAAAGTTTGACAAGAATGAGAATGTGTGCCTAAACCTGATCTGACACCATAAAAACATGGTGTGCTTTACAAACAGGACTTGAAGAGCAAATTTTAAAATATTTAATTTTATTAAATAATCTCCCCAATAAACTGCAAACAGCATCATCATCAACACATTTAAATGGTTAAAACTTAAATCTGTAAAAAATATTCAGACTCTGGTTTCTGTGAAAAAAATTACATCAGATTACAAATGTAGTATGCACCTACAAGCACCCTGCAGATGTTGGATGCTGTCTATCATGGTGCACTAAGATCCATAACTTGCTCTGTTTATCGTACCCACCACTGCACCTGTATTCACTGGTTAACTGGACATCATTAGCTTCACACAGACTTTAGAGTCCTGATTTCAACAAAGAATAATGACAACAGTGGACAATAGACTATTATAAAAAACAGCTAGATTATAAGGTGAATGTAGAAAACTAAAAACAGGAACATGTCTGCATTGGTCCTTGCCAGGAGTTCAACAGATGTTTAAAATCACTTAGAGAGGTCAAGGTCGAGAGCTTCAGATCTTTTTGCAAGATATTCCAGGAAACAGGAGCAGAGTAGTAGAAGGCCCTTTTGCCTAGTTCAGTTCTCACTGAGGGAACACTGCAGGTAATAATGTCCTGACGTAATAATGAGGTAATAATGTTTCAAGGACGCTTTTCTTTTTCTGTTCGAGTTGAAGCGGCTGCTTCAGTTTCAACCCGGACCGAAAAAGCTGTGACACAAAAACGTAAGTGCGTGGTGACATGTTACGCAGCGCTCGACTCAGGCGTTAGCGGTAGCAGGCTAAGCTAATCTCCAACGTGCGTTAAGTTTTCACTTCAAAATGAGTGCCCATGACCGTCAGAATGTGACTGAACAAAGTTTCACAAGCGAAGAGAAAGAGATGACATCACTGATGAGAGAGGAAAGACTAATTTGTCAGTGTGGAAGTAGTTCGGCTCTGTTAAACTGCAGGTTTCTTCTGCTGCGAGTCCTACTCTGTCTCTTTATGCTGCAAAACGTGACGGAGTCGTTCTAACTAGCGGTGGGAACATCTAACTTGTTTCATCTGAAGAGTTTCCCACTCGATAGAATATGAATAGTCAGAAGATAAAGCACGATAAAGTTTGAGCCAACGTGTCCCTGAAACTACGACGTCCTGAAACAACCCCCCCAGTGCTGCATGTTTTGTTTTTTTAATTCATTCATTCAAAATAAAACAAATTCCTCCAGCGTGTCCTGGGTCTTCCTCTGGGTCTCCTCCCGGTGGGACATGCCCGGAACACCTCACCAGGGAGGCGTCCAGGAGGCATCCTAACCAGATGCCCGAGCCACCTCAACTGGCTCCTCTCGATGTGGAGAAGCAGCGGCTCTACTCCGAGTCCCTCCCGGATGACTGAGCTTCTCACCCTATCTCTAAGGGAGAGTCCAGACACCCTGCGGAGAAAACTCATTTCAGCCGCTTGTATCCGAGATCTTGTTCTTTCGGTCACAACCCAAAGCTCATGACCATAGATGAGGGTGGGAACGTAGATCGATCGGTAAATTGAGAGCTTTGCCTTTTGACTCAGCTCTCTCTTCACCACGACAGACCGGTACAGCGCCCGCTTCACTGCGGACGCTGCACCTATCCGCCTATCGATCTCACGCTCCAGTTTTCCCTCATTCGTGAACAAGATCCCGAGATACTTAAACTCCTCCACTTGGGGCAGGACCTCCTCCCCGACCCGGAGAGGGCATGCTACCCTTTTCCGGCTCAAGACCATGGCCTCGGATTTGGAGGAACTGATCCTCATCCCGGCCGCATCACACTCGGCTGCAAACCGCTCCAGTGAAAGTTGTAAATCACGAACTGATGAAGCCAGTAGGACCACATCATCTGCAAAAAACAGAGAAGCGATTCTAAGGTCACCAAAACGGATCCTCTCAACACCTTGGCTGCGCCTAGAAATTCTGTCCATAAAAGTTATGAACAGAATCGGTGACAAAGGGCAACCTTGGCGGAGTCCAACTCTCACCGGAAACGAGCCTGACTTACTGCCGGCAATGCGGACCAAGCTCTGACACCGGTCGTACAGGGACCTAACAGCCCTTATCAAAGGGCCTGGTACCCCATACTCCCGGAGTACCCCCCACAGAACCCCCCGAGGGACGCGGTCGAATGCCTTCTCCAAGTCCACAAAGCACATGTAAACTGGTTGGGCAAACTCCCACGCACCCTCCAGGACCCTGTTGAGGGTGTAGAGCTGGTCCAGTGTTCCACGACCAGCACGAAAACCACACTGCTCCTCCTGAATCCGAGGTTCGACTATCCGACGGACCCTCCTCTCCAGAACCCCTGAATAGACCTTACCAGGGAGGCTTAAGAGTGTGATCCCCCTATAGTTGGAACACACCCTACGGTCCCCCTTTTTGAATAGGGGAACCACCACCCCAGTCTGCCAATCCAAGGGAACTGCCCCCGATGTCCACGCGATATTGCAGAGTCGCGTAAGCCAACACAACCCTACAACATCCAGAGCCCTAAGGAACTCCGGGCGAATCTCATCCACCCCCGGAGCCTTGCCACCGCAGAGCTTTTTAACCACCTCGGCGACCTCAGCACCAGAGATTGGAGAGCCCGACCCAAAGTCCCCAGGCTCCGCTTCCTCAGTGGAAGACGTGCCAGTAGGATTGAGGAGGTCTTCGAAGTATTCTGCCCACCGACTCACAACATCCCGAGTTGAGGTCAGCAGCACGCCACCCCCACCATAAATGGTGTTGGTCGCGTACCGCTTTCCCCCCCTGAGCCTCCGGATGGTGGACCAGATTCCCCCCCTGAGCCGCCGGATGATGGACCAGAATCGCCTCAAGCCGTACGGTGTTCCGGGCATGTCCCACCGGGAGGAGACCCAGAGGAAGACCCAGGACACGCTGGAGGGACTATGTTTCTCGGCTGGCCTGGGATCGCCTTGAGATTCCCCCGGAGAAGCTGCTCCAAGTGGCTGGGGAGAGGGAAGTCTGGGCCTCCTTACTTAGGCTGCTACCCCCGCGACCCGACCCCGGATAAGCGGAAGAAAATGGATGGATGGAAAACAAATTCATCAGACAGAAAAAAAAAACGACTGAAAAGGTGCAGAAAGAAAAAAATTGTCTTATAATGTCTCCCCTTCTTTAAAAAAAACAAACAAAATAACTAGGGGTGCAATGGTACGCTAAAAATCACATTTCAGTTCGGTTCAATTACAAGGAGGGCTCGGTTCTGTTTATTTTCGGTACAAAAAAAAGACAAAATAAAGACTTACAAAATGTTTATTTTGAAAATATGCCAAAAATACGTTTGTATTGTATTAATAAATAAAAGTGACCCATTTGGATATTTTAAATAAACAACACTCTACAATAAATAAACTATATTAACAATAATGCAAATCTTAATAAATACAATAACAGTCAGAACCAGAACAATAAGCAGCAACAGACTGTTTACAATCCAACTAATCACGTTTTTGTCCAGTAACAGCAGAGTGTCTGTATTTGTCCTCATTACTGTACTCACAACCTCTTCTTGGACCTGCTCCTCCAGGTGGGACAGGTCCCTAGAAAAGTTCAGAGTTCAGTTCAGTCATCACACACTTCTTAGCTGCAGGTGATCTGGTGGATTTCCCTGGAGGAAGAAGACAGCTGCTACCTCTGTCCCAGACTAGAAATAAAACACAGAGGTAAAAAAAAAAAGTTAATAAGATTATGATTTTAAATAAAAAAGATTATTTAGATAATAATAATAGTAAAAGAACAATACCTCTTCTTGAACGGTTGAATCTCTCACTCATCATCATCAGGGCTTTAATCAGCTCCAGGGCTTGTTGACAATATCAGTTTTAGTTTTTTCATAAAGAGCTGAACTTTTTGACTTAAGTGTTGACGTAATGAATGTCTCATAGCGAGGATCAACTGCGCATAAGCAACATTCAGACTTAGATTCAGAGATTTAAAAACTCCTACAGTTTGTGTTATTGATCTGAAATCTCTGATTTACCTGATGAAGTAATGCAGCTGCTGTTAGCGCTGTTTGTAACAAGCTGCTGTTTCTTCGTTCACGTTCAGATTAAGTAGTTTCAAGTCCGTTAGTTAGATGTGTTGCTGCAGATCCAGTCTTGTGAAACAACGTCCACACACAGCTTTGGATTTGGGCTCGTCTTTTAACAAGAAAGCCATAACGTTCTCAAACAGGAGACCGCACACGAGATGCTAACGGCTAAATGCTGCGCGTGCTGCGCGATAATAGCTCTGTGCTGAAACGCGCCCAGGAATTTTAGTTCCGCGGTGCATATATTCCCCTAAATAACGTTCAATGAGTGGAAAAAATAACCGAAACGGTACGCAGGTGGGCCGAACCGAACGTGCCGTACCGAAACGGTTCGGTACACCCACGTGTACCGTTACATCCCTAAAAATAACTACAAACAAACAACAACCTTCACTTGAACAATCTCAAACTGAAAACAAAACAACTTCAGGTATCCTGCACTATACCTTCCCAACAACTTTAATCATCTTTTAAAACATATACTGTTAATAGTTTTATAAATATTTATGGTGATATCAAGTAAACTCCACAATCCTGTTTCCTGATTTACAACTCAGCTCCTTCAGACTACAGTAGTTCTAAATGGAGGTTTTACAAACATTTACATTCTCTTCAGGTTATAATGATTCTCTTTTTTAAACAAATTTTAATTGAATATTTGGGAGTACTGTAATAGTTTTATGAGTTTTATACATAACTTGTAAAATAATATGTTCAACCAAATCATAAAATGTTAATAATTTCAATTGATGAAATAATATATATTTTTTGGGTGACCATAGAACTTCATACTAATAATTCTTATAGCTCTTTTTTGTAAAATAAAAACAGGGCTTGTAATAGTTTTGCATGCTTTTCCCCAAACTTCAATACAATAGATTAAATATGGAACAATCATTACATTATGCAATATATTCAAAACTTTGTTATTCAAAAAATATTTTACTTTATACAGTAATGTAATTGATTTAGTTATTTTTATTCTTAAATAATTTACATGAGATTTCCATGTCAGCTTCTCATCAATAACGACAACCAAAAGTTTTAATTAACTATGAATTTCAATGCTGTAAATTTTTAAAGTTGTTTAAAGTTAAAACTATTAATATTGACATTGTTGAGAATTTTATGGCAAGAAAATTCATGCTAAATAATCCAGGTACCAAATCCAATAATTCTCAGTGAAACTGGATGGAGGATGGAGGGTGAAATGTTTCTATAAAAAATAAACTGTCCAGACAACCCAACTGAGAATTATCCACCTTATTCCTAGCCCCCATGATGCCTTGCGCGAATTATGGGAACGACTTCCGCCGGAAGTGAGAGCAGCAGTTAAAGCCCAGTCTACTGGCTGTATTTTTCACGTTTGTTTTTTTTTGTTTTGTTTATTTCTAATTAATTGCAGTGGTTACTTCGTGTTGGGTCAGTGGGTGTTCCTGTCGGGTAGACGTTTGTTCGAAGCGCAGTTTTCACTTCATCCCAAAAATAAGTAAACGTGAAGGATTTATCTCATCGGAGGAGCTGACAGCTGCCCCTCCTCTGCTCGGATCTGCTCTCGAAGACGTCGTGTTCAGATCACGTTTTCTCCGGTAAACAAAATATTCTACATAAATCATTTTGTGAAACAATTTCAGAACAATGTGAGAGTATAATTTTCTCTGTGTTGGAGCTGTTGTTTTTTTCTTCATGATTTAGCAGTAGCACCGTCTACTAGCTGTGGTTAGCTTAGCATGTAGCGTTAGCATCTGTTAAAGTATTTACTAAACAAATCTGTGGATAAATAATATAACTACATGTGTGTGTAATACATTTGCTGTACATACATATACTGTGTGTATGTGTATACTGTATGCACACTGTATATACAGTATATGCACATACATACTGTATTGTTTGTACTGTTTTGATTGTAGGTCCCTGTTACTCTCATGTGAATAAAGTAGTAGCAAACTTGGTCTTATTTTAGACTTTGTGATGCAAACATGACAGTTTATTCTTTTTTTTTTTTAAGGGTACAGACGAGTGAAGGGCCAAGTTCCATCGTCTTGGATTCCGGAGGGGTTGGCTGCTTGCTCCAGTCGTCCAGTGGTCGTCCAGTGGTCGTCCAGTGGTCGTCCAGTGGTCGTCCAGTGGTCGTCCAGTGGTCCCACATGATGAGGAATCTGTTCCAGTTTGTTTAAAATCAGAAACTGCCCATCATTTCTTGTTGAAGAGTGTATTTGACCTGGTATTTATTCTGCAGCCAATCATTTTCATTAAAAGACATCAAATCACCCACAGTTCTCATATTGTATTCAGTTTCAAATGTTTTTAGTTTATAATTATAGCTTTTATTCTGAACTTTATCAATCTCCTCCCGGAGGAGGAACCATACAGCAACATGCATGTTTTTAAGTTTTGTACTTGTCAATAAAAAACTAAACTGGTAAGTTGCCAAAAAAAACAATCACATCTAGTTTTTTTATTTGCAGTAGAACTTCTCATTAGACATTAAACAACGTATCTTATTGAAATAAAGAAGGTGAAACACAGCAACACCAAATGTACTTCAAACGCAGATTTATTTATAGAAATTATATTTTCACTCATTTGTTGCTGTGGTACATAACTGCACACAAACTTCTGGACCAACTGGAGCGTCATCCATCCCTGGACCAACTGGAGTGTCATCCATCCCTGGACCAACTGGAGCGTCATCCATCCATCCCTGGAACTCACCTTATGCAGAAATATAACAGAAAGGAGGAAAGAAAAGTACAGTATACAAACGTTAGGGTTCATTTATGAACACACACAAACACACACACCTAGATTATATATACTGTATAACTAAACACACACATATATATATATATATATATATATATAAATTTCACACACACACCTATATAAAAGAAACCCACGCACACACCTATATTATATATATACAGTAGATCTATAATAATAATAATAATTAATTCAATTTATAACGCACTTTTCATTACTGAAAATCTCAAAGTGCTACACATATATTGAATGCTACACACATTCATAAACCGGTGGCGGCAGACTACCATGCAAGGTGCTTTCCAGTCCTACCGGGAGCAACTCAGGGTTAAGTGTCTTGCCCAAGGACACAACGACACATGGTGCGGGTCCCGGGAGTCGAACCGCCAACTTTCCGATCGGGAGACGACTGCCATTACCACTACACCACGGCCGCCCTTACACCATGGCCGCCCTATAAATAAACACACACGCCTATATTATATATATAAACACACATCTATATATAAATAAGCACACACACACACCTATATTATATATATATATAAATAAACACAACACACACCTATATTATATATATATATAAATAAATATACACACACAGCATACATATATAGGTGCGTGTGTTTATTTGCCAGTTATGAACGAAAATATTAGTATCATTTAATCACTGACTACATAAAATCATAACACTAAAAGCTGTCTCTTAAATCATACCTGGTGTTCTCGATCCTCTGGAGGATACAGAGTCTTTTTTCAGGTGGTTTCTCGTAGCCCAGCCACAAAGAAGGATGCAGGTTTTTGTTTTCGGAGCATGTTCAACACACACTAGTTGCAGCCACAAATTCAGCTTCGTCTGATTATTCGTACAGCCACGAACAGCGCAACAGGTACCCGAGCTCCTCAAGGACATCTTCGTGACAATATTAGCTCAAAATAACAGAAAACAGAACTTTAACAGAACTTCTACGATGCGCGCAGATTAGCAAGTAAACAACGAGGAGCCAATGCAGAAATTCTACTTCCGGGGTCAAAACGGAAGTAAGTCCCATAATTGCTTCTACAGTGACACCCTCAGGAATAAGGTGGATTGTGTTGCGAATTTTATGTTTATTTGACGTGATTTCCATTTTTTTGGAGGCTAAATACAAATAAAAGGTGAACATTAATTTATTTGTATAGTTTATAAAAAAAATTAGGCTTTTATATTGTTTATATCGATATCGAATTATATCGTTATCGACCGAAATTAAGAAATATATTGTGGTAAAAATTTTGGCCATATCGTCAGGCCCTATGCGTAACGCGGGCAGTGAGTTGCATCATCTGTGGTGTTTCATGCTAATGTGCTGCTTATCTGTATATAAGTTACATGTAAAATGTACTCCTGAAGTTTCTTAAAAAGCTAAGTCTGGTCCTCTGGACATTCAAAAAACAAAACAAAACAAAAAAAATTGTAGAAACGTTTCGTCTTTCATACGAAAGACTTCCTCAGTCTGAGAAGCTGTATTCAGCTCAGTCTTATAAATAGCACCCTCTCACAGTGGATCAACCAGTTGGCTGATGACAGCCGAAACCAGCTGCTCACATGATCAAGGAGGACCATCAGCCTAACGATGGATCGTTAGCACCCTGATGGTTGTTTGCTATTCACAGAGGGCTGAGTGATACTAGCAATAACAGCATTGTAAGAGGGGGACAGTTGAACCCGGAGGCCTCCACCCCTGTTTAATGATGGACGGTTTCTTTTCACAAAGATGGCCTCCTTTACTCCTCTCTCAAACCATCGTTCCTCTCTATCAAGGATGTGAACATCTTCATCCCTGAAAGAGTGACCGCTGGCCTGGAGATGAGTGTAGACCGCAGAGTCCTGACCTGATGATGTTGATCTTCTGTGCTGGGCCATCCTTTTGGCCAGTGGCTGTTTAGTTTCCCCGATATAAGACTGATCACAGCCCTCCTGACACTGAACAGCATACACAATATTACTCTGTTTGTGCCGGGGGACTGGATCTTTGGGATGAACCAGTCTTTGCCGTAATGTATTTTGGGGTTTAAAAGCCACTGGGACGTTGTGTTTAGAAAATAAACGTCTCAATGTCTCTGAAACTCCCGCAACATATGGAATGACCACTGGTCTGGGTTCCTTCTTTTTACCTGATGGCTGGCTAGAGTCCTGTTTGGGTTTCTTCTCTGCTTTCACGAAGGTCCAGTTAGGATATCCACATTTCTATAGAGCCTGGTTTGTGTGCGAGTGCTCCTTCTGTCTGGCTCCTGAGTTAGTGGGGACGATGTCTGCTCTGTGATACAGAGTCCTGATGACTGAAAAGAGATCCAGGAAGTGGTTACAAGAAGAATTTCATTCAACCTTTATTTAGTCAGGTAAACCTTATTGAGCCTCGAGGGCTCATTTACGAAAGCGACCTGCTACAAAGTAAAGAATGATGAACATCAATGATACAAATACATTAAACAATAAACAAAAGAAAAGAAAAAGTAGCAAAAAGTAGCAAAAACATTATAAGGTAGATGTACAAAAAAAAAAAAATCAAAGACAGGAACATATCTGCATTGGTTTTTGCCAGGATTCCAACAGATTCTGAAAACCATCCAGAGAGGTCAGGGCCGAGAGCTTCAGATCTTTTTGTAAGATATTCCAGGAAGCAGGAGAAGGCCCTTTTTCCAAGTTCAGTCCTCACTGACGGAACACTGCAGGTGATCATGTCCTGAGAGCGCACGCTGTAGCTGCACTCACGCAAAGACATGTAGGAGGAGATGTATGAGGGCAGCAGACCAAGAAGTGATTTGAAGATGAAAATGTACCAGTGGAAGAGTCTGCGTGAGGTTAATGATGTCCAATTAACCAGTGAATACCAGGTGGGTACGATAATCACAGCCAGTTATGAATCTTAGTGCACCATGATAGACAACATCCAACATCCGCAGGGTGCTTGTAGAAGCATTCATGTATAGAATGTCACCGTAATCAATGGAAGGAAGGAAAGTCACAGATACAAGTTGATAGATTGCCTGAAAATTTTGAAGCAGGACAAGCAGGACAAGGCTATTGACAGTATTCTGTACCACAGATATTGGTTATATCACAAAATTTATCGTTATTGTGATAATGCTCTGAAATATCACAATATAATTTTTGAGACATATCGCCCACCCCTAGTCCCCGGTAAAAGTAAATCTAAACGAAATGTAACTCTCACTGTACTGTCTCGAGCTCACGGTTTCTGCCTTCTTCTGATATCCACTTATACTAGGGCCTTCATCCGAATTTTGTCCAGGGACCAGATCAGAGTTAGTATTTTTTCTTTTCACAAACTTTTCCACCCCTGTCATAGTCTTGCTAGCAGCTAGCTAGAATGCAATGCTGTCACTGCTACATGTCACGTTCATGCGTCACTACTTCTCTTGTTTTAATGTGCAATGCTATGTTCCATACTGCTATCAATCCAGCGATAAGGAAATTACACCAGTTAAGTGAAGTTTGATATTTTCCAAGGCACACCTGACGATCACTCGCCACACACAGTGGTTGAAAAACACTGGTCCAGAGGACCAGACTTAGCGTACTTTTCGGCGTATAAGTCGCCGTTTTTTTACTAATTTGCATGTCCTGCGACTTATACGGCAAAGGGATTGAATCCAAGATGGCGGCGCGAGCACTCGCTGCGGCTTCCCTCTCTCCCGAGAACACTGTGTTTTTGTCTTTGTCCTGCATGCCGCAATGTGCCGTCACGTCTCCGTCATGTCTACGTGTTCAGAACGCAAGTACAGCCGTGAGTTCCTGATTGATGTTGGAAAAACCGCTCATTTGGGAATAAACAGCGAGCTCCAGGAGAAGCTACGGAACTGTGGCCTGCTCTGGAAGCCAGCACCGAGCCTCGCTTCATCGCGCCCGCAGTGGAAGCGCAACAAGCGGAGTGACTGCGACCTGCTCTGGGAGCCAGCACCGAGCCTCCCTCCATCGCGCCCGCATTGGAAACGCGACAAGCGGCGCGACAGGAAGCAGAAGCGGGGTAAGCGCGGAGGTATCGGAGCTAGGCTAGCAGCTAGCCCACACAAACCGGCGATCCCATCCATGGTTTTGGCTAACGTGCGCTCCTTGGACAATAAACTGGATTATATACGCCTGCTACGAACAACACAAAAGACTGTGAGAGACTGCTGTGTGTTTGTATTCACGGAAACGTGGCTCAACAACAACGTTCCGGACCATGCTGTTCAGCTAGGGCAGCTAACATGCTACAGAGCAGACCGAACCCTCGAGGGAGGTAAGACACGGGGAGGGGGGCTGTGTGTTTACATCAACAAAGCATGGTGCCTGGATGCTGCTGTGGTCCACAAACACTGCTCACCTTTAGTGGAGTTTATGACTATTAAATGCAGACCGTTTTATTTACCGAGGGAATTTACAGCTGTTATGATTGTTGCTGTATATATTCCTCCAAGCTCCAACAGCAAAGTTAGAGGTGAGGCGCTGAATGAACTATATCTGCACATCAGTGAGCAGCAAACAGCACACCCTGATGCTTTTCTCATCACGGCTGGTGATTTCAACCAAGCAGATTTAAAGAGTGTATTTCCAAAAACATACAGAAACATAAACTTTGCAACAAGAGGAAACAACACACTGGACCAAGTTTACACCACCATGAAAAATGCCTACAGAGCCCTCCCCCTCCCCCACATTGGTGCTTCTGACCATATCTGTGTTATGCTAAAGCCAGCATACAGGCCACTGGTGAAAGTCACAAAACCAGTCCGCAAGCAGATACGAGTGTGGCCAGAGGGGTCTTCAGAGGCACTCCAGGACTGTTTTGACACCACAGATTGGGGTATGTTCAAAGAAGCTGCTACCACAAACAACAACACATGTCTCCAGGAGTACTCAGACACTGTATGTTCATACATCACCAAGTGTATTGATGATGTAACCAACCTCAAAACCATCACTGTTCGGGCTAATCAGAAGCCATGGCTGACAGCTGAGGTTTACAGACTCCTGAGAGCCAGGAATGCTGCCTTCAAAGTGGGAGATCAGGTGGACCTGAGGGCAGCCAGAAAGAACCTGGATCGGGGCATCAGAAAGGCCAAGAAGCAGTATTCCAGGAAAATAGCTCACCGTTTCAAGGACAGCAAGGATACACGCAGTCTGTGGCAGGGAATACAGACCATCACAAACTACAAACCACCCCCCCAGACCTGTGACAGCTCAACCTCTACGCTGAATGAACTGAATGAGTTCTTTGCTCGGTTTGAGGCAAGTAACAGCACACCTGCACATAAACTCCCCCCCTCTCCTGATGGCCAGGTGCTGGCGCTGTCCTCAGACAGCGTAAGGCGATCATTTATCAAGATTAATGCCCGGAAGGCCTCTGGTCCTGACAACATACCTGGTCGTGTGCTGAAGGACTGTGCAGGGGAACTCGCAGCGGTCTTCACGGACATCTTTAACATCTCACTGAGCCAGGCCATCGTCCCCACCTGTTTCAAAGCCACCACCATCATCCCTGTCCCAAAGAAGGCAACGCCCGCATGCCTCAATGACTATCGCCCAGTAGCACTCACCCCCATCCTGATGAAGTGCTTTGAACGGCTAGTCATGAAAAGCATCACATCTGTCCTCCCTGCCTCCCTGGATCCCTTCCAATTTGCATACCGACCTAATCGCTCAACCGACGATGCCATCTCCTCTGCCCTCCACACAGCTCTCACACATCTGGACACGAAGGACTCTTATGTTAGAATGCTGTTCATCGACTTCAGCTCGACATTCAACACCATCATCCCCCAACAGCTCATCCATAAAATGGACAGTCTGGGGCTGAATTAAGAGTTTTTATTAATGAATTTCTGACTAAATGTTTATCAATTTTTATGTTAAGAGTTAATGCTTAATTCAACACTTGTGAGAAAAAACATTTTAGTTTAGTGTCAAGATGTTTCATTAAAGTCTTGAAGTGGGGGGTTTTGTGTGGCTTTGCTTCAAAGGTCCAGAGTTTCTTTGAATGATAAGGGGTCCCATCCTTCTCGAAAAACTGGTCTTTGATGGAATGAATGCATATCACCCATCTCACTTCAACCTTGGCAGTTCTTCTGAAAGGGAGTTAGGCAAATAATGTTTCCATGCATCTCACAGCCAAGTTTGTAAGATGTGTAAAATGTTGATGAGCACAGCTCAGCAATTAAGGGCAAACTGACCTTGTGGCTGATAGATGAAACAGAAAGCTTTTGACTATATATATATATATATATATATATACACACTGTATATATAAGATAAAATAGAACTTTATTGATCCCGCAGGAAATTGTTGTGCCAGAGTTTCAATACAAAGGAACATGCAAAAGGAATAACACAATACAGTATATAAAAAAGTAAGATGAAAAAATAACGGAATATAAAAATAACAATGTGAAAAAAATACCAACAATTAAGGTCTAAAACAGGTCAAGTGCAAACAGAAACATTTAAGTGTTTATTGTAGTGCAGAAATAAATGTTATTGTCCTATCTGTAGAAAAGGGGAGGAGTTGAAAAGTTTTATAGCCACAGGGAGGAAGGACTTCCTGTGGTTTTTGGTGGAGAATTATTATACTGATTTTACTTTTGATCTGGGAAGCAGACCGAAATGTCTTTGTATTTAGGAGCAATGACAATAAAAGTTATATTCTATTCTAAATGCTTTTTGTTATTGGTGATTTGTTCTGCCTCTTTTGGCTTGTTTACAGTTGTCTCTAACGTCCATCTTTATCCATCTGATTACTATTGGATAGCTCTACTACGATCTGAACAGCCTCAATGCACAATGGAAAGGTTTTACACAAATTGCATATGGAGGGATTCTGAACCCACTGTATTTGCATACATTTGGCATTCTGAACTGCAGTCATTCTGATTCTCCATGTAAGGCCTTATGCTGAACTGACGTGACCCCACTCAGGCAGACATCTCAGGGGTAAATTAGAAAGTAATCTGCCATTCATGATGCCATTTCTAGACGGGCACAGAAACAGCACCTGGATGCACTCGCAGAGATCACAGGAGATTTTAATCAATCCTTCTGTCTGATAGTGCTGGTGAAGATTCTCAGTCGTCCAGGACATGATAAAATCAAAAAAGGCGTTCAAAACAGAACAACTGGACTTTATTTGTTGCAGAAAACGTTTCGACTTCTGTCCAGAAGTCTTTTTCAATTCTGAATGAATGGAAGCTGTGAGAACGAGAAGTTTTATACATAGTTTTATATATAGTTTATATATAGAATAGTAT
>JBBPBX010003213.1:0-40889 GCA_038048925.1 Garcialebias charrua | reverse complement strand
TGATGTGTTGTTTTGTTTTGTCAATTTAAATAGAATGGGCATGTTAGGTATTTTGTGGTGTTATTTCAGTTTCCAATTTCATATGTTGGTGCGTGGCTTGTATAAAACTTCTCGTTCTCACAGCTTCCATTCATTCAGAATTGAAAAAGACTTCTGGACAGAAGTCGAAACGTTTTCTGCAACAAACAAAGTCCAGTTGATCTTGTATTGAACGCCTTTTTTGATTCTGTCTGATAGGTTCAGTACAGTAGGATTAATGGTACTAGGACATTAGAATTGTTTCATGCCAGTGTGAAGGAGGCTTGAGGGCCCAGAATACACGTGGTTGCGGGACGTTTGTTTTCGCACACACTTTTCATAATCCACGACACAGTGCAGAACTCCTGGTATAGCCCTCCCGCTACAGTACATGTAACCACAGGTTTCTTTTCACCAGAGTCTCCACTTGGTCTCTGCAGCCGTCGTTTGGCCACACATCTATCACAAAGAGAGCACCACACTTCTCAGCAGACAGACTCCTCCATACACGAGGTCTGCACGATTTCCACCCACGATTTTGGCCATTTGACTAATTTAGTGTGTTTGAAGTGTCATACAGCTGGATGTCCGAGAACATTTCCACATTGATGAACACAGCCATAAACATCTGACTAATCACACAATACTTGGCTTCTACCAATACTAACGCTTCAGACAGTATGCAGGGCCCTCTATAAGACCTTTTCCACCATTGGGCAGGTCTGTTCACTGTAAAGGCTCCAGTATAGCTCTGCGTACGACCGTACACGTGTCAGTACGCGCGCACTGAACGCAGACAGTTCACCCCCATAGCTCAGCGTGAGGCTCCAGCGTTTTCGCACCAAATTCTTGAAGTCATTTGAGCAGCTGCAGCGCAGAGTGTTCACCTACGGGACACATTGAGGTCGCCGATTGGTAATTTGCTGACACGCCTACTGAATTGATTGACGGGTCGGGTGGAAAAAAAAGGCGAGAGCCGGCAGCTTCTGTCGTAGCGGTGTTCTGTGTTTATATGTTAATAAAAAGTTCTAAAAAAAAAAAAAAAAAACAGGGAGCACTGGTCCTGTAGCCCAAACATCAATCTGCAGAACATCCTGGAGTCACGCTGGACCCGAGTTTAATTAGCTCGTGACAAATTCATTCATTTCTCATCATTTCAGTCATGGAGTCAACGGAGGAGGAAGCGATCACTTGACTTTTGGCAAAAAAAAAACAAAAGAAAAGGCCAGATCAGGGATGAAGAAGAGGAATTTAATACATTTGTGTCGCATACAAAACAGTCCGGCGCCGGGCAGTTTATTGTGCGACAACGCATTTGCGTACATGGTCGTAAAATTTGAGCTTGGCGCGTACATGCCCTGCGAAGCTATGCTTGTGCCTCTGCGTACGAACGGCGTACAGTGGCGTACGGCCGTACGCAGAGCTATACTGGGGGCTTAAGGTTTATCTTCAGCCTGCATGTAATCCTTGCGTTCAGAAGCTTCCTGTTACTACCAGGTAATTCAGGAGGTGGTCACAGCAGGTATTTTCTCTCTCTCTCTCTCAATCATCTTGAGGAATTCACAATTAGTGTGATGTAATGAAAATGTCCGGGATTGTGGCATGTGTGCACGCTACATTGCATTTTTCTGTGAAAACTACTGGTGATTTGTAAGACCTGTCCTTCTCTTATCAGCCTGGTTACTTCTTATGCTGATGTTGATCCAGAAATAGAACAACGCTGCAGGGAAAGATAATTCTTTACGTTGTTTAAGGTAGACAAGGTGAGGGACACTTCTCACATCTCTGCTGTTTATAGAAGATGAAGAGTGACTGATGGTCTGTTTACCTGGGAGTGCAGGAGAAACTGATAAAAAGCCTTCCAGGAAGTGATGACACCTTGCTGAGAAGGGTTCAACTGTGTCTGAAAGCTTGTCAGATGTATGGGCTCAGATTAGAATCAATTCAATTGTTTGCTCCTAAAATTACATTAAAAAACAACTCTAAAGTTTCTTCTTGTTAATCAAGAAGGGAAATACATCAGTGTAACTGAATGAAGAGTGCTACAGAACGGTTACAGCATATGTTGTGAAAAGGTTGCATCCATTTTCAGATGTGGAGTCACCAACATTTAGGTTAGTTAGGCAATAACAACAGAGCTAATAATTGTCCATCCTAAGCTAACGTTACGGTAACAGTGACATTACATGTTTGTTTATATGTTTGCAGGGACATGGTGAAAACCATCAACCCAAGTACACACCACCTACCATGGACCACTTGTCAAATAAGTTAATCCCATCTTGTTATAAGGTGGAGAAGAGCCACTCTGCTCTTTAAACAGAAGATGGACGACGTGTCTGGGAGCAGATCCAGAGAAAGATGACGGAGAAGGTGAAAGGTCATTCATGCACAACCTCCTTTTCTGCTATTAAAATCTGAAATCTAAATACTGTACCGGTACTAGTAATTTTCTTTGTGGTCAATAGAGGAAGACTGGAGATGATAGGGTCACCATGCAGTCTGAGGAAAGGCCTGAGAATGAGGGAGTGGAGGATGAGGAGGAGAATGTAAGTGTATGATGCAATTATATACATTCTCAATCTTAAAGCTGCTATTTGTAGTTTTTGGAACGCGCTGGAACTTAGAAAAAATTTGAACAGAGACACGTTTCTGGTCCCTCCCCCTTGCTCTCGGCTGAACTTCAGCTCAACCCCCATAGCTCCGCCTCGACTGCATGTCCAGTCGCAGCTGCTGCGATATTCTGTGTTATGTTAATAAAACTTTCTAAAAAATAAAATAAAAACAGGGAGCGCTGGTCCAGCACACCAGAACATCAGGAAATCTGCAGAGCCTCGCGCAGCCACGTTGAACCCGAGTTTAATTCGCTCGTGACAAATTCATTCATTTCCTCATCATTTCAGTCATGGAGTCAGCAGAGGAGGAAGCAATCACTTGACTTTTGGCAACAACAAAAAAAGTCCAGATCAGGGATGAAGAAGGGGAATTTAATGCATTTGTGTCACATACACAGAGGTGGGTAGGAATGAGTTACATTTACTCCGTTACATTTACTTGAGTAGCTTTTTGAGAAAATTGTACTTGTGAGAGTAGTTTAAATGTGAAAGACTTATACTTTTACTTGAGTAAATTTTAGGGGAGAAAACCGCAACTTTTACTCAGTTACTATGGGCTTTCTGCCGATCGCTACAGTTACTTTTGTTTCAAGTATGTAAAAACATTCGCAGCAAAATTATTGCGTAACTTATTGTCACCTGACATGTAACCAATCAAGTGAAGCCAACCAGTCACGTGACCACAACAAACTCTCCGCGCGGGCCATGTTGAGTGACGTCGGAGATTCTGGTAAACAGTTAGTGCTGTTTATAGGATGTCAAAATGTAAGAAAATGAGTTCCAACATTTACTGGTAGAAACAAAGTTTTGCAGAAAGTCAAGTTTATTATTATTTAGCAGAATTATTTGGGCTACAGTTGCCTTTGTGTTTTTTTATTTTATTTACAACAATGTAAAAGATAAGTGGTTTATTTCTAAATCCTTTTGGCTGGTATTGCCTTTGTGTTTTTATTTATAACAATGTATGTTCAGTCTCATTAAAAGTTATGTTTCCTTGTAAATCCATTTGCATGTTATAATTTAATGACACAAGATGGTACTCCGCAGTTACTCACTACTTGAGTAGGTTATAATCAAAGTACTTTATTACTTTTACTCAAGTAAATTTTTGGATGCCTACTCACTACTTTTACTTGAGTAATATTTGGTTCAAGTAACAATACTTTTACTTGAGTAAAAATTTTGAATACTCTACCCACCTCTGCACATACAAAACAGTCCTGCATCGCTTTGCAATCCTTTGAACGAGAACGTGCGTGGCCGCTGGGGCTGGGACAGGCGGGGGCGTGAGAAGCTCTGTTTTTATTGGCTGGTTAACGGCGGGTCACTGTGGCTTTTTAGAAATGCTTTTAGTAACACCTGGAGAAACAAGGGGATTATAGTTTTTTTCAGAGATTACTTGTCTAACATCAGTCTTTCAGGAGATAGTGACAGAGTGAAGAAATATGTTAAAAATATATTTTTAGAAAAGTTACATATAGCAGCTTTAACAATGATTTAATAATCCCTTTTTACTGATAATACTGATGAACCTGTTGTTTGTTTAGGAACCACCTCCCTGCAGTCTGTCCAGAAAGTCTCCACTGGAGGGGATTTTGCTGAGGAAGACTCACAGAACATAATGTCACAGCTCCATGTCCATGAAGAAACAAATGAAGAGAGGGCTGCAGATGGACCAGGACATTCCACCAGCCGTTCTGTCTGAGGACCCTGCTGCTGGTGGTGGTAGCAACACAAGACTCATCCTTTGCTGTCAGATCTTGCATTCTCATATTTGTGTTCAATCTTCTCCCATACCCAGCAAACATGTTGTCCACTGCAGGAGACACTGTCTGTCTAGAACACTCACACATACTACCTGAGAAAAAATATATGATCATTTTCCTCAACAAGAACCATTTCTGATTTTATACTGTGCCTGCTGCTAATCTGAACTGGATTGTACAAGTTGCTCTTTTTGTATAATAATAATAATAATAATAATAATAATAATAATAATAATAATAATAATAATAATAATAATAATAATAATAATAATAATAATTTTGTTTATTATTCTGCAGCAGGTTAGCCCATCAGTGAGAGCTCAGTAACATGACTGCAGCATCACACACTGGACATGTGGAAATGTATTTCCATGAGGTTTTCAAACATAAAGCTCTCTTGTAAAAGTGTACCCCTGCAAAAAGAAACTCATAACATATTGAAGTTAATAAGTTTTATATTTATATACTGGTTGAAAATAGACCTTTGAGAAATTCATAGTAAATTTAACAAAAAGGAAAAAGTTCATAGCATTAAAATTCAAACAGAAGTTCAAATTATTTCATCCTGAAAGAACTCTGGTTAACTACTGTAGCTCTTTTATAACATGGAGTTAAAGCTCCACTGACATCATCTTTTAACTTTTCAAAAAATGGCACAACATATATAAATATTAAGATTGACCCCTGACCGTTTTTGCTAAAATAATGTTAAATGAATGAAAATTCCTCTCAAGAATAGTTTAAAATTAGCGCTGTTTTTTTACACGGTAAATACGGGTTTTCCGGTCACGTGTTTGTGACGTCAGATAAAGGAATTTGCTCCAAGCGCACATTGAATACAATGTAGAAAATATAAACGCATCCGTCGAATTTAGCCATCTAAAACTGTAGATATTAGCGATTTAGCTTCAGTTCGTGAAGCAGAAGTTATTTTGAGTGATAAAAAACAAACAGCAATGTTTCATTTCTCCGTGTTGCTAGTTCTGTTTTCAGGAAAGGTTGCACATCCATGTAGTGAGCACCAGATGTCAGCAAAGCTATCGTGAACTCTTACAGAGCTCTGTAATGTAGAAATATATAAACGTATCCGTCGAATTTAGCCATTTAAAACATCAGATATTAGCGAATTGGCTTCAGTTCGTGAAGCAGAAGTTATTTAGAGTGATAAACAACAAACAGCAATGTTTCATTTCTCCGTGTTGCTGTTTCTTTTACAGGAAAGGTTGCACATTCATGAAGTGAGCCCTTTAGCTTTGCTGACATCTGGTGCTCACTACATGAATGTGCAACCTTTCCTGAAAACAGAACTAGCAACACGGAGAAATGAAACATTTCTGTTTGTTTTTTATCACTCAAAATAACTTCTGCTTCACGAACTGAAGCTAAATCGCTAATATCTACAGTTTTAGATGGCTAAATTCGACGGATGCGTTTATATATTTCTACATTGTATTCAATGTGCGCTTGGAGCAAATTCCTTTATCTGACGTCACAAACACGTGACCGGAAAACCCGTATTTACCGTGTAAAAAAACAGCGCTAATTTTAAACTATTCTTGAGAGGAATTTTCATTCATTTAACATTATTTTAGCAAAAACGGTCAGGGGTCAATCTTAATATTTATATATGTTGTGCCATTTTTTGAAAAGTTAAAAGATGATGTCAGTGGAGCTTTAAACTCAAAGCAGTCTCCTCAGATAAATAGTGTTAACTTATTATTTTTTATATGAAAGTTTCTGTTAACTTATTATTTTTATATGAAAGTTTCTGTTAACTTATTATTTTTATATATGAATGTTTCTGTTCAGTGCCCTGAGATGACTTCTGTTGTGACTTGGCACTATACAGTATAAATAAACTGAACTGAATTGACATCTTTTTTTTAACCCCGCCTCTAAAAACAATCAGAATTGGGAGTCAACAGGAACCGGAATCGTTCAAATTAAAATGATGCCCAACCCTAACTATGGAAAAGGGGCATGTTGGAGAGAAAGAGAGGTAACAGAGGCTGAGTTAGAGGCTGATCGTCCAGGCAGAAAAATATGAAGTAAGAATTTTATTTTCTGTCATCATGTTTTATTTCAACTATTATTATTGTTATTTTTTATTTCAAATAGACTTCAAAATGTCAGCACCTCCAAGTCTCAGGTCTCTCTTGTAAATGAGTTCTCCCTCAGCTCTGAATCTTCTGCCCCATTTATTCAGCTGCACATCTCCGACCGTTAATAACTAATTAAAAATGTCGGGGTTTTCTGGGTTCGGACCTGTAATTACTGTTAATTTGTCGGGTCAGGTGGGGTTTGGAAATTATGGCTGCGGGCTGAGGCCGGGTCGGATCAGATTTTGTTGGGTCCGAATGCAACTCTAGTTGGCAGTAAGATGCTGCCTCTAGTGGAGGAGTTCAAGTAGCTCAGGAGTTTGTTCACATGTGAAGGAAAAATGGAGTAGGATCGACAGATGGGATCAGTGCAGCATCTCTGTTTTGGTGAAGAGGGATCTGAGCTGCAAGCGAAGCTCTATGTTCTCTGGTCAGTCTATAGGCGTGTTTCCATCAAGGTTTCTAGGTGCGCATTATGAAGCATCGCATCAGAAAAGCTAAATGGAAACGGCATAATTCGAGTTAACTTCCTCTAAGTCGCTCTAAAGTTTATACGCTCGCTTGAGGTAGTTTTTGGGGAGTCGATTCAGAGCTGAGTCGGCTAAACGACAGATGGAAACAGATTAGCCGACTCAGTTCTGCCGCAGCGAACATTCACGTCACGTGACTGATCAGCTGTTTCCGCTCCGGACAACATGTAACATCGCTAAAACTAGTTGGCATGACAGAATAAATACAACTTGCCCGATAGCAACACATACCTGAAATATTCTCTCCATTTTGCCGAGATGTCTGTTTTCAAACGCTACTTCCTGTTTACTGTGGAAGTGCGTAACGCTGACGTCTGACGTATGGCGCTGACGTGTGACGTAGAGACGCTTTGCGTGGCATTGCAGATGCGCTTCAAGCCAGTTTAATGGAAACACTTCTGATCCTCATAATTTTAATTTACATTTTAGCGAAATTTTCTAAAATTCGCTCAAAAATCGAATTTAAATTGGATGGAAACATAGCTTATGTTCCTACCCTCATCTATAGTCACCAACTTTGGCTGGTAACTGAAAGAACAACACAGTGAATACAGGGGGTCAGAATGAGTTTTCTCTGCAGAATAGCTGAACTCAGAGTAGAACCGCTGCTCCTCCACATCGAGAAGAGTCAGTTGAGGTGGTTCAGCATCTGGTACGGATGCCTCCATGAGGCTTTCTGGGCAAGTCTATGTGGGAGGAGACCCCAGGGAAGACCCAGGACACGCTTGAGAGACTATGACTATAGAAGAGGTGGCTGTGGGGAAAAATGTCTGGACCTCCCTGCTCAGTGTGCCTGACTTTCGGTGAATAACTTTGGAACGTGTAACGTTCTTCTCCTGCCTGAGCCAATGACCGTGCACATCAAGGGGAAGGGCCTCCTGATTGCTTGCTCATGGTTTGGTGTCCAAAATGTTTAACCATTAGTTCTAACAGATAAACCAGTTATTCCACAGTACTTTATTTTTCCTTTACTGAGGAAACCTTTTTATCCTCATCTAAAAAAGCTAAGTCTGGTCCTCTGGACATTCAAAAAACAAAACAAAACAAAAAAGTAGAAACGTTTCGTCTTTCGTCCGAAAGACTTCCTAAGATGCTGTATTCAGCTCAGTCTTATAAATATGCTGGTGAAGATTCTCAGTCGTCCAGGACATGATAGAATCAAAAAAGGCGTTCAATACAGAAACAACTGGACTTTATTTGTAACAGAAAACGTTTTGCTTCCCATCCGAGGAGCTTTATCAATTCAATGAGCAGGCTGTGAGTGAGTGAAGATTATAAACAGGCTGAGGTGACACGCACCAACCTATGTAAATTGAAAGCAAACACACACACATATTTGAAGTAACACATACATGTGACACATTCAAAGTTCAGCGTGTGAAAGCAGGGCTTAAGACACACACACACATCCTACTGTATGTAAATTGACAAATCACACCTCACACCTCAACAGCAGGAACCTCTCAAAGTCCTTGCCTGTCTAATTCACAAACGAGGCTCCTCTGTTCTCATCAGGTGTGAAACGTCTGGGAACCAAACCCAGGAACGCACTATTAGTTTTAGAAAGTTGAAATCTGAGGCCTCCTCCTCTGTTTAACGATGGTTTCTCTCTTTTTACATAAATCGCTTCTTTCACACCCCTCTCAAACCACCTGTGCTCTCTGTCCAAAATATGTACATTCTGGTCCTCAAAAGAGTGACCCTTGTCCGTGAGGTGGAGGTGAACAGCTGAGTTTTGTCCAGAGGAGGAGGCTCTCCTGTGTTGGGACATGTGTCAGTGAAGAGGCTGTTTAGTTTCTCCAATGTAGAGGTCTGGACAGTCCTCGCTGCACTGGACTGCGTACACTACACCACTCTGTTTGTGTGTGGGTGTTTTGTCCTTAGGGTGGGCCAGCCTCTGTCTGAGAGTCCTGCTGGGTTTGAAATGTACTGGGATGTTGTGTTTTCAACATTATATTTATTATCTACCAGTCTGTAGAAACAGAGGGCCCCCATCCAAATGTCGCTTAGGGCCCCAAAGAGGCTTGGGCCGGCCCTGCTTGTCATGATGACAAGAGAGGCAGTACCTCACCTGCCTCCCCTAACTGCATGTCACTGTTGGAGACCACAGAGGAGGGTGGTGGGGCCTGGGGATGAAAGCTGCCAGGGGACATTAAAGGTTGGCTGACATGATTTTTGAACTTTGCATAAATTGGCACAACATATATACAGGTAGTCCCCGACTTACGAACAAGTTCCGGACCTACGGGCCGTTCGTAACACAAAATCGCCGTAAGTCGGATCACATTTAAAATATATATATATATATTTTTTTTTTAATAAATAAATGTACAGTATTGTACAGTTACCAAGCACTTAGCCTATCTTAACACAGTTTTTAAAGATGAAGGAGTGAGTTGAATTGTCTCCCTTCCACATAAAGGGAGCTAGCTCCCTTTATGTGAATGGAGCCTGCAGGGAGGAGGGAGACAATTCAACTCACTCCTTCATCTTTAAAAACTGTGTTAGGATAGGCTAAGTGCTTGATAACTGTACAGTACTGTACATTTATTTATTTAAAAAAAAAAAACATTTTATTTATAAGTCCGAAACATCGTAAGTCGAGGGCGTCATAAGTCGAGGATTACCTGTATCTTTTATCATTCAACTTTGTTCGTTGCTGCAAACAAAATGATAATTTAATGAAAATTTGTTAAAACAGTGAGTTTAAAATTTGCGCTGTGTTTCTTCACGGGACATCCGGGTACTTCCGCTTGCTAATTTTGTGACGTCAGCGCAGGAATGCCTCTTAGAACGCCCCTTTTACATAACAATAGCGCATTATCTAGAAACCGACAAATTTAACAATCCAAGTTTAGATTTGAGCGATTTGTCTTCAGTTTGGGAAGCCAAAGTTAGTTCAGGGAGTTGAACAAGAAACAGCAGGTTCTGCCTTACCGTTCGGGTGGAGCGAGGCGGGCTCCGAGGGGGACAGCTTTGTTTGTTTGTCCAGTCTTGACAAAGTATTTCATCTTTCGGGAAAGTGAAAAGGCTCACTTGTTCACTGATGATATTAGAACACCCAAATGTGACACAACGTAACGGCATTTTTCATCCATCCATCCATTTTCTTCCGCTTATCCGAGGTCGGGTCGCGGGGGTAGCAGCCTAAGTAGGGAGGCCCAGACTTCCCTCTCCCCAGCCACTTGAAGCAGCTCCTCTGGAGGAATCCCAAGGCGTTCCCAGGCCAGCCGAGAAACATAGTCCCTCCAGCGTATCCTGGGTCTTCCTCTGGGTCTCCTCCCGGTGGGACATGCCCGGAACACCTCACCAGGGAGGCGTCCAGGAGGCATCCTAACCAGATGCCCGAGCCACCTCAACTGGCTCCTCTCGATGTGGAGAAGCAGCGGCTCTACTCCGAGTCCCTCCCGGATGACTGAGCTTCTCACCCTATCTCTAAGGGAGAGTCCAGACACCCTGCGGAGAAAACTCATTTCAGCCGCTTGTATCCGAGATCTTGTTCTTTCGGTCATAACCCAAAGCTCATGACCATAGATGAGGGTGGGAACGTAGATCGATCGGTAAATTGAGAGCTTTGCCTTTTGACTCAGCTCTCTCTTCACCACGACAGACCGGTACAGCGCCCGCTTCACTGCGGACGCTGCACCTATCCGCCTATCGATCTCACGCTCCAGTTTTCCCTCATTCGTGAACAAGATCCCGAGATACTTAAACTCCTCCACTTGGGGCAGGACCTCCTCCCCGACCCGGAGAGGGCATGCTACCCTTTTCCGGCTCAAGACCATGGCCTCGGATTTGGAGGAACTGATCCTCATCCCGGCCGCATCACATTCAGCTGCAAACCGCTCCAGCGAAAGCTGTAGATCACGAGCTGATGAAGCCAATAGGACCACATCATCTGCAAAAAACAGAGAAGCGATTCTAAGGCCACCAAAACGGATCCTCTCAACACCTTGGCTGCGCCTAGAAATTCTGTCCATAAAAGTTATAAACAGAATCGGTGACAAAGGGCAACCTTGGCGGAGTCCAACTCTCACCGGAAACGAGCCTGACTTACTGCCGGCAATGCGGACCAAGCTCTGACACCGGTCGTACAGGGACTTTTTCGGCATTTTTCAAGTTATAAAATAAAAAAAAAGGCGAACGTGCAGAAAATGAATCTGCGTTCTATACGCAGCCGCAGACTGAAATTCCTGCGCTGACGTCACAAAATTAGCAAGCGGAAGTACCTGGATGTCACGTGAAGAAACAGCGCAAATTTGAAACTCACTTTTCAAACCAATTTTCATTAAATTATCATTTTGTTTGCAACAACGAACATAGTTGAATGATAAAAGATATATATATTGTGGCAATTTATGCAAAGTTCAAAAATCATGTCACACCACCTTTAAAGGTGCAGTCTGCAGTTTCTGTAGTGCAGTCTGTAACTTTTCTAAAAATATATTTTTTAACATACTGTATTTCTTCACTCTGTCACTATCTACTGACAGACTGATGTTAGACAAAGTAATCTTTGAAAAAACTATAGTCCCCTTGCTTCTCCAGGTGTTACTAAAAGCATTTCTAAAAAGCCACAGTGACCCGCCATTAACCAGCCAATAAAAACAAGTTTTTAATCAGCCAATAAAAACAGAGCTTGAATTTGAATTTCAGCAGAGCAAGGGGGAGCAAAACCATATATGGCTCTGAGGGGGAGGGATCAGAATCTTTCCCTGTTGAAATTTTTTCCAAGTGCTGCGTTCTACTGAAACTGCAGACTGCACCTTTAAGGCCAGGTTTGCTTCTGAAGTTAACAAAGCTGAGTGGAACCACTGATAAGGGAGCAGAAGTAGTTCTGAAGCTGCCACACACTGCAGCTGCCATTAGCTCTCACAGTCTCTATCCATGATTTCAGTCCTGTTTCATGACAAATAACTGACACCCATTAGCTAAACAAGCATGTCACCCAGAGGCGGCCGCCACTAGAGGGCGCTAGGGGCGCCGCCCCTCCTTGGAACTGCAGCTCTTCTTCTTCACCATTTGAAGATTTAATTTTTTTTATTTTTATAAAAGTGAAATAATAAAATAAAAATATTTCGAAATGCATGCATATATATTTTTAGTTGTGTAGGATAAATATTTTATGAGTAATTGTTTGTTTCAAAAAACGTTTTCTGATTTGACGTACTTCCGGTTTCCCCGCTGGGCGCCGCCTGCGGCTTTTCCATTGAATCTAATTATAACTAGCGGCCGCTAGCGGCCGTAGTTTATGTCCCATCTGTCCAAAACTATTGGACTGTACAGGTCGCATTTTCCGTCGCCCTCGAGCCTGGACTCGTCTCTTATCGCCACGGATCGCCAGCGCTTCCGGTTCGAGCCAGGAGGGTGGGGGAGCGGGGGACTCTCTCTGTTTACACCGTCAGAGCTGATCACACGGCCAACTAGCGACGTTGAAACAGCAGTAATTATTAATGGTGCCTTTCTACACAGGTAAGCAAGTAATAATTGTGAGTTATAAATCTCTAAGCGCACATGAGCAAAGTTTGAGCTGTTCTCATCTGTGTGCTGACGTGGTGTCGTGTGTTGCTATCAGTCACACAGCTAGTAGCTACTAGCTGTGCTTATGAATGTTGTGGTGTTTCTTTATCTAATGCTTATTACTATTCCTGACTGATATGGCTCTCAACTAGATGTTACAAAAGTGTTTTCTAAACACCCTGATGCATGCTCAATAATCCAGGTAGAAAAATCTAAAAAAGCTAAGTCTGGTCCTCTGGACATTGAATGTCCAGAGGACCAGACTTAGCTTTTTTAGTGTTTTCTAAACGTTATGTGTTTAATATTATGACTATCAGGTGTATTAATATTTTGATTATCAGATGTTCGTGTGTTAATATAATGATTGTCAGTTGTGTGTTAATGTTATGATTATCAGATATTCATGTGTTATGTATGTATAGTTATAGTAACTAATAGGGGCAGGACAAAACTTGGAGCAGGGCTGAACAGAACACAAGCTGATGCATCAATAAACTAAACTGCATGAATAAACACTAAACTGAGGTGGGACAAGAATAACTACTTTTTACGTTCTGCCTTCGAGTCCTGCTTGCACTTGGGTTCTACACTCCTCAGTCCCAGTGGGACCCTAACATTTATGATTATCAGATGTTCATGTTTTTAACTCAAGCTTGTGAACAAAAGTTGAGCTGAAGTCAAACCTGTTAAATATCAGACAATATAAACTTTTATATTCACCAGGGGCCTCATGTATCAACCGTGCGTGCGCACAAAAACATTGCGCACGTCACTTTCCACGCAAAACCCCGTATGTATCAAAACTGAAATGAACGTGAATATCTGCGCATCCACGTACATTTCCACGCCAGCTCCCCTGCTTGCGTACGCACGTTTCTGTGGTTCTTGTTCCTTTGGCGACACTTACAGGTGCTTCTGAGAAACTGAAGCCCCACAGTCTGTGGTTGACTTTAAGAGCGGCTTGAAGACCTTTCTTTTTAACCGAGCATACTCTTCCTCCTCATGATTCTACTTTTGATCTTAGTTGATACTGTTGTTGATTTTAACTGTTTTATTATTTGTTTTATCGACATTTAATTCTGTTGCACTTTGTAGCACTTTGAGATTTCCATTAATGAAAGGTGCGTTATAAATTGAATTCATTATTATTATTATTATTATTATTATTATTATTATTATTATTACTATTAACTGTTCATGATGTGAAAATGATTAATATTCCCACCAAACACACGATTAACAAGTACATCCACATGGACGCGCAAAGTTGTGCAAAAAATAAATGTAACAGGAACGGATACATTCAGCCTTACTGGAGGATATAGATAGTGTAACACGCAGAGCATTTATTTATAAACAGATATAATTCTCTGATCTAGGATATGGCTTATCAGCCGTTTTCAGAAATAATCATTTTTCAGTTTGGCACTGCATGCGCACTGGCGCAACACAGGGGCCGCGCATCACGCGTGCACGTGCAGAAACTGGGGTTCCACAGGAGCTTAGAGGGAGCTGGCAGGTCGATCAGGGCTGTGCCAGTCCAGTCCACACAAAGCCGATTCATGTCCAATGGAATGGTCTCATCCATATGATCCCAAAGGCTGAGTTATGGTCGCGCTTTGAGCGCGCGTGCACCCTCGCCGGTGTTACACGGCAGTGGAGGTGTGTCATTATCTGTGTTTATTGTAGATGTCTCCAAAATGACACGTGAAAGTACACCATTTATAACTTGTATGGGAGTAAAAGCTTCACAGACAAACAGATTGCGCACAAGGCTGCAGCGCGCGCTTTGGAGACTCCAACATCACGTCATGTCATGAAAAGTCTCCACTGAGACGCAGAGACTCGTTTCTTCATATCATCTATTAAATAAACGAAGATCTATGTTCTAGCAAACATCCAAGTAAGTTCCTCTGTGTTTACAGTAATTATGGTAATTAACTCGTGCGCAAAGTTAATATTTTCACTCAGAATGAATGAATGAGCCGGTGGCGCACCTGACAGCAGCGTGCGCGCACACGAATACCGGCACACAATCACTCGTTCTTTGCGTGATGAACACAGTTTATTACTATTCTTACTTGGGATGTTTGTCCTCACTCATATTATATTAAATCCATTGTTTTCCTGAATCTAGAAATGATTTCTGATCGCGCAGGGATCAAACAAACATGTCCTTCACACATGCAGGAAGTAATTTGCATCTGTTTAACATATGTAAATGAAGGCGTGTCAGGGGAGGTGTCTCACGTGCGCTCAGTTCCACGTTCATTGTGATGTACAAAAGGAATGTGCGTGGATACCGGTGTACGCACAGCTTGATAAATCTGGATTTTTTTGTGCGTAGACACTTTTCTGGATTTGACCGTACGTCACTTTTCAGTAAGAAATCCACGCAAGTCTTTGATACATGAGGCCCCAGATGTCTGCTATATCAATCAATCACCTTTATTTTTCCAGGTAGAGTCCGTTGAGATGGAGATCTCTTTTACAAGGGTGACCTGGTCAAGTGGTCAGCAGCACACGTCACATGGTAATTGACAATAAGCATTTGCATTTACCAACAAAGATGGTTTTATGAACCTGTTTGTAGCAGCCCTTAAACATTTTTCTTCCACTGTACAGGAGGACATGGCAGGAGGTGATGATGAGGGGATCCTCTGGTCCAGCCTGGATGTTTCTGAGAAGTGGAGTCGCCACTGCACGGTACCCAAATACTGTAATAATACCAGTGGTGGAGAAAGTACTCAAACACTGTACTTAAGTAAAAGTAAATAAGTACTTGCATTTAAAAATACTTAAAGTATTAAAGTAAAAGTAATTGCTGAATGTATTACCTAAAGCAATGGCCTACAATACCATTAAGTGTGTGTACTGTATGTAAATTTTCTGCATTACATAAATAGTGTTGAGTCATTTTAATGAACAATGCTGCAGATAATACAGTACTGTACATGTTTTTATTGTGTTTGCTCTGTGACACAGTTCACACTTGGACTTGTGATTCTGTGCATCAGAATTTCAGGGATGACATGCAGAGTAAAATGTCATTAAGCAAAATAAGAATAATAAGGATGATTTTACTTTTGAAAGTTTTTATTTAACACAAAATAAAACCAATGTGTCATTTTAATTGCAGTAAACACACAGAAGTAAAAGTTTTCTGTTTAAAAAAAGGAGAATTAGACACATCATGCACTGATCATTTCAACTCCAGTTTGTCATCAACTCTAGTTAAAATACTGTCTTGTCAACCTTGTAATGGATCAACAATGAACAATATTTTAACTTCCTGACACCATTTTCAAAACTTGGACCAGAGTGTGTCGAGACATTTAGAGACATCTCTTGTCTCCTAACACCCCATGAACTGACACATTTTAATGTTGCAGCAAGAATTTCTTGTTTCTTGACAAATTGAAAAAACTGCAACGTGAAAGTAGCTTGTAACTCAACACATTATAAAAATGTAGTGTAGTAGAAAGTACAGATACTTCATGTAAAATGTAGTGAAGTAAAAGTAAAAGTACCCACATTTAATTCTACTTAAGTAAAGTACAGATACATGAAAAATGTACTTAAGTACAGTAACAAAGTACTTGTACTTAGTTACATCCCACCACTGCTCCTCAGAGAGTCTGTTGTTAACTGTTCTCTTTTTGTTAAAGCAACAGTTTGTGGTGTCATTGTCATAATTCCATCCATCCATCCATCCATCCATTTTCTTCCGCTTATCCGGGGTCGGGTCGCGGGGGTAGCAGCCTAAGTAGGGAGGCCCAGACTTCCCTCTCCCCAGCCACTTGGAGCAGCTCCTCTGGGGGAATCCCAAGGCGTTCCCAGGCCAGCCGAGAAACATAGTCCCTCCAGCGTATCCTGGGTCTTCCTCTGGGTCTCCTCCCGGTGGGACATGCCCGGAACACCTCACCAGGGAGGCGTCCAGGAGGCATCCTAACCAGATGCCCGAGCCACCTCAACTGGCTCCTCTCGATGTGGAGAAGCAGCGGCTCTACTCCGAGTCCCTCCCGGATGACTGAGCTTCTCACCCTATCTCTAAGGGAGAGTCCAGCCACCCTGCGGAGAAAACTCATTTCAGCCGCTTGTATCCGAGATCTTGTTCTTTCGGTCATAACCCAAAGCTCATGACCATAGATGAGGGTGGGAACGTAGATCGATCGGTAAATTGAGAGCTTTGCCTTTTGACTCAGCTCTCTCTTCACCACGACAGACCGGTACAGCGCCCGCTTCACTGCGGACGCTGCACCTATCCGCCTATCGATCTCACGCTCCAGTTTTCCCTCATTCGTGAACAAGATCCCGAGATACTTAAACTCCTCCACTTGGGGCAGGACCTCCTCCCCGACCCGGAGAGGGCACGCTACCCTTTTCCGGCTCAAGACCATGGCCTCGGATTTGGAGGAACTGATCCTCATCCCGGCCGCATCGCATTCAGCTGCAAACCGCTCCAGTGAAAGCTGTAGATCACGAGCTGATGAAGCCAATAGGACCACATCATCTGCAAAAAACAGAGAAGCGATTCTAAGGCCACCAAAACGGATCCTCTCAACACCTTGGCTGCGCCTAGAAATTCTGTCCATAAAAGTTATAAACAGAATCGGTGACAAAGGGCAACCTTGGCGGAGTCCAACTCTCACCGGAAACGAGCCTGACTTACTGCCGGCAATGCGGACCAAGCTCTGACACCGGTCGTACAGGGACCTAACAGCCCATATCAATGGGCCTGGTACCCCATACTCCCGGAGTACCCGCCACAGAACCCCCCGAGGGACGCGGTCGAATGCCTTTTCCAAGTCTACAAAGCACATGTAAACTGGTTGGGCAAACTCCCACGCACCCTCCAGGACCCTGTTGAGGGTGTAGAGCTGGTCTAGTGTTCCACGACCAGGACGAAAACCACACTGCTCCTCCTGAATCCGAGGTTCGACTATCCGACGGACGAATTATTGTCATAATTCATAATGAATAAATCTGAGTGAATAATGAATACTGTAAACATGGCTCTGTTTCAACCCTCAACTTTCAGTTAAGTTGTGCTGTTGTTTCAAAGCTATACCGGTAGTTAAAGTAACCAAGCAGCATAAGGATTTATTCATTGTGAAAGAACCGAATGACAGACAGAAAACAGTTACAAAAAATAAGTCTCTTTATTTTCTTTCCAGGAAAAGGGGAGTTGAGCAGCTGTGGGTGGACAGGAGAGGATATTAGATAAGTACCAGGTCTTGATCTTGAGGGATGATTGATGGTTGTAAGGACTCTTACTTTGGTTATTTTTTGATGCAGGAGCAGGAGAGCAGCAGGAGCAGTTCTGGTTTCAGGAGAACATCTTGAAGAAGAGGACATTCAGCTAGAGGTGAGAGAAGCTACCTGCATGATGTAGGTTTTTACGTTTTCCATCATAGTAGTTCTGTATTATGAAAAAGTGAGAACTAGTTACATCTTTACAATTGCAATGTGAATTTGAATTGTTGCTTTTAAATGTACACATATACTCATAAAATAAATAGTTGTTATATGTTAAATAATTAGAAAGCTGACTAATAGCCATTGCTATTCTCTTGACTACCAGGAAAAATAAATATTGTCCATGCCCCAATATTTTTTTATTTATATGGAAGAGAAAGGTGCCAAAACCCACCTTTTCATATTTAGCATAATTGAAAAAGCCCTAAATCAGAGAGTCAGAGAATATTTATTGTCATTTGCACCACATGTGGTACATGTGATGAAACAAGATGATGTACACAGGGTCCCAGTTACATCCAACAATAAAAAGTAAAAGAAAAACAGTAATAACATCTAAGATATGAACTAAGAAAAACATCAACTAAAAATACACTAAGCACTAATATCATAGAAAACATTACTCCAAACAGCAGTACGAACATGAGTCTGTATGAGCAGATGAACACGGATGAACACAGCAGCATGAAACAGATTTTTTTGTCAGTAGCAACATGAAACAGATCAGCAGCAATATGAAACAGATCAGCAGCTACATGTGATATTTCACAGTGATTCTTCTGGTTAGAGATTCATGAGTCTTACAGCCTCAGGGTAGAAGCTGTTCTTCAGTCTCTGTAGAGAGCAAAAGGAGTTAATTCAGTAATATGCTGTGGGTGGGAGATATTCAGGTTTACAAATTTATTATTAAGAAAAATTACAAAACTACTGTAGGCATTAATCTGCTCAGAGACTCATGTTTGTGCTGACTCATGACCACTAGATTGCGCCCCCCCATTAAAAAAAAATCACCAGCCGCCACTGATGTCACCATCATCTCCACTTTGTCTTACGCCAAATTTACACTAAATGCGGTCCGGCTCCGCCCCGCTCCTCAGGTCGCAGCTGAGCGAGTCCAGTTTCCACTACCTCCGCTCCGCTCAGGTCCGCCTGGATGCGCCGCTCCGAGACGCATGCGCGGGAATTGCGAGATCGCGCAATAAATCAAGTGATAAATAAGTAAGTCAGAACAAAACAATTCATTCGGTGGAAGAAGGAGAACAACAGTAGAGACTGCTGCCTTGATCTTCTCTCGTAAATGAGCGACAGGACATGGTTTGAGCAACAGGAAGTGATGTATTACATTTCAGAATAAAATACTTTATTTTTTTTTTTATTTCTTGTATTGCGTTTGTAGGCGTAGTCATAAATGATAGTTTGACAGCATTTTTGTACAAATAAATCCGTATAGAGCTAGGATTAAGTCCGCCCGTGGTGATTTTATTTTGTAAATACGGAAGTTGTGCTCGTTCCTTTTCCTGTTGGTGCGACGTAATCTTCAAAAGTTGACTCCGGCACAGCTCCGGCGTCCGGCAGAAATAGAAATATTTCTAATTTTGACGGACTGCCGTCCGCTCGCCACTACTCGCCGCCGCCGTGCGGAGCCAGTGTAAACTCTCTCATTGATTATAATGGGTGCGTATTTGCTGCGGAGGTCAGACCGGAGCGGGGCGGAGCCGGAACACATGTAGTGTAAATTTGGCGTTATACAGTGCTGCAACCAACCAACCATCAATCCATCCTCTTATACAGTACTGCAACCATCTATCCATCCTCTTATACAGTACTACAACCAACCATCCATCCTCTTATACAGTACTCCAGCTAGGGCAGTGTAATGATATCGATTTTGCGATATATATCGATTTTTTCTTTCCTAGAAAAAATCGATATTCATCCGCAAGTATCGTAACATCCAACTGTCACCCTGCTCACTCACTGCTTGCTTCGCCGGGAGAGTGATTAGGTCATCCAGCCACTAGTGTCGCTGTAGAGCATTTATGCCAAGTTACCCACCTAGTAGATATCGTACTTGATTTACACAGAAGAAGTGCGGGCAGTGTAATGGCGGCGAATATCTTTCCAGCACCCTCTTGCTTTAAAGCAGATGTGTGGGCGCACTTTGGCTTCAAAAATAAGAAGGATAGCGACTTTAAGGATAAAACTCTAGCGGTCTTCAAGCTGTGTCACATAAGTGTTAAAAACTTGTTTACTTTACAAATGCATGTAAGCTACAATTTTTAAAGATTCAATTAAAAGAAACATGTTTTCTCACCACTTCTTTGATTCATTTTGTCCAGCTGTCGACTTTAAGTCTGTGTCCATGTCCAACCAGAGCCAGGTGTTGTGTAGTTGGTGCTTTTAATCAGTTTTCAGTTAAATTAATTCAATCCAAGTCTATAACAGTCTCAAAATGTCACCAAAATCACTCTGTCCCTCTGCTATCTTTCAGAAAATCGCAAAAGTGTATTGATTGTATCGTTTGCTGAATATCGCAATATATATCGTTTTGTGAGCAGAATATTGTGTATTATATCGTATCGTGAGATTATTGTATCACTACAGCCCTAACTGCAACCAACCAACCAGCCATCCATCTTCTTATACAATACTGCAACCAACCATCCATCCTCTTATACAGTGCTGCAACCAACAAACCATTCATCATCTTAGTACTGCAACCAACAACCAACCATCCATCCATCATCTTATACAGTACTCCAACCAACCAACCATCCATCCTCTTATACAGTACTGCAACCAACCAACCAACCATCCATCCTCGTATACAGTACTGCAACCAACCAACCATCCATCCATCCTCTTATACAGTACTGCAACCAACCAACCATCCACCCATCATCCTCTTATACAGTACTGCAACCAACCAACCATCCATCCTCTTCTACAGTACTGCAACCAACCAACCAACCAACCATCCTCTTATACAGTACTGCAACCAACCAACCATCCATCCATCCTCTTATACAGTACTGCAACCAACCAACCATCCATCCATCCTCTTATACTACTGCAACCAACCATCCATCCTCTTATACAGTACTGCAACAAACCAACCAACCAACCATCCATCCTCTTATACAGTACTGCAACAAACCAACCATCCATCCTCTTATACAGTGCTGCAACCAACCAACCAACCATCCATCATCTTATACAGTACTGCAACCAACCAACCAACCAACCAACCATCATCTTATACAGTGCTGTAACCAACCAACCAATCATCCATCAACTTACTACAGTACTGCAACCAACCAACCAACCATCCATCATCTTATACAGTACTGGAACCAACCAACCAACCAATCATCCATCAACTTATACAGTGCTGTAACCAACCAACCATCCATCCATCCTATTATACAGTGCTGTAACCAACCAACCATCCATCATCCTCTTATACAGTACTGCAACCAACCAACCAACCAACCAACCAACCAACCACCCAACCAACCAACCAACCAACAGGTCTCCAGTCCATCACAGGGACACATAAGAGACAAACGAGACAAACAACCATTCACTCTCTTTCTCTCACCTAGGGACAATTTAGAGTTACCAACAGTCTAACATGCATGTTTTTGCTCTGTGGGAGGAAATCGGAGTACCTTGAGTAAACCCACGCAACACGAAGAGCACATGCAAACTCCACCCAGAAAGACCCAAGCTGGGATTCGATCAGGTTACATTCTCACTGAGGCAGCAGCTCTACCAAATCTAACCTCAAGTTTACGATAGATATCTCATTTCATGATTTATTAGACAAAAAAAAGCCATAGTGGAATAGTTTGTAAGTAAAACTGTACCTCCAGCAGCTTGTAGAACCTATTCTAGCAGCGATCCCTCTCAGTAGATGTTCTGTATGACTTGTCTCTCTTATTGTGGGGACATTTTGGTCCACTCTTCTTTTCAGTTCTTTGAGGTTTGCAGACATTGGTTTTTGCTCAGCTCTCTTAAAATCTCACCACAACATTTCTATCTGGCTGAGGTCAGTATTTTGACTGGAACATTGCAACACCTTGATCTTTTCAGTTTTCAGCCATTCTGCTGTAGATTTGCTGCTGTGTTGAGATCATTGTCCAGTCAGACAGGAAGCCCTGCATTTGACTTTAGAGTCTTTTGGTCTACAGATGATCGACTGAGTGACTGCAAGATGCCCAAACCATCAGCCTTCCGCCACCATGCTTGACAGCTGGTTTGAGGTCGTTTTTGAGGATATGCTCTGCTTGATTTTCTCTATGTTACAAGAAAACAACCATTGTTAGTCCCAAGTGTCCAAAGAACATTGGTTCATAAGTCTTGTGGTTCATAAGGATCAAACTTTCCAAACCCAAGTTGTGTTGCCATGTCCTTTTTAGAGATAAAAGGTTTTCTACAGCAACACTTCCAAACAAGCCATACTTGTTTCGTCTTGTTCCAATTGTCCTGCCATGACCTTAGACTAAGACCTGTAGAGTATTGTAGCACATTTCTCTGAAACAAATACCTCTCTAAGATCTCTGCTGATGTCTTGCTGCCTTGGCGGTGTGTTAACACACACCTGCATGCTCCAGAGCAGCAAACTGATAAAACACTTGCTCACACTGACGAGCAGGTAATCAAAACATTTGATCAGAAGCTCCTGGCTGCTACTGATCTTCTTAAATCCTGTGGAAGCAGCCAGGCCAGACACAGTTTTTCCACAGACAGCTCTTTCATTTTGGCTTCATGTCTGGTAAAGAACAACATCTGTTGTTTTGTTTTTGCACACTTAAATTAGAAAAGTTTACCAGCTTGGTAAAGACAAGATCATTTTAAATAAGTCATGATAAGTAAAACCTCAGAACCGAAGAAGAATTAACTTTCTTCAATGAATGTATGCAGACTTTTATTTTAATACACTATATTCTAAATACTGTAATACTCTGTGGGATGTGTTTTTTCACCAGATTTGCATTTCTGATCATTTGTGAGGACTTGTGAAGACTACAGGTTTAAATGCCTTTATGAACATCTTTTTGAAGAGTGACTGATTCTTTATCGTGTACTTGTTTTGCTTTCTTTGAGTCACATTCAGCACAAGTGTGAGGACTGCACAGACACTAAGAGGATCTACAGCACTCACTTGCTACTTCCAGCGAAGCATTACGACTGACCGCCTCGCCCAGATAGTTGCGCGCCACACATACATAGATGCCCTCATCAGGTTTGCTTCTTCTTCCATGAACAATTCGCAGGAAAAAGAGAGAGCCACTGGGCAGTAGCATCCTGTGGGATCGGGGGTCCTCTCGGTCTGTCTCGACTCGCTCGCCATCTTTGTACCACTCCACCGTCGGTGTGGGCCGTCCCTCTGCCTTACAGTTGAGGGTGGCTGGTTCTCCCTTGGAAACGATCAGATCAGACGGATGTTCAATGATCCGAGGAGCAGCATCCTCTAACCTCGGTCGAGATCCTGCAGGAAACAAGACATTGCAGAAAAGAAGTGAAGATACTCCTACTTGGATTATAAAAACTGAACTTTATGAACTAGAAAATGTCTGAGTAAATATTTAAGAGTGCCAGTGCAGCTGCTGTTTGAAGATCCAACCTACAATAACTTTGTAATAATTCAAGCACAAGAAGATGCAGACATTTTGGTGTATGCTATGTAGAAGAAGCTGCAGTAGAAGGGACAGGGGCACTTTAAATAAATGGCAGAGTGAGAAAAGAACATTAGTTTTCAATTACTGGAGTAATATCAATATTAGCCAGAAAATTAAAGCTTGGATGACACTAAGCATACTGCCACTCCAAATATTATTCCAACATCATCAACACCTGCCCTGGAAACTCTAAAAAGCTCTTCTCCACAATAACTCATCTGCTTAATCCCATTAAAAAAACTCCTGAGGACTCTGCTAAAAGATGCGACCTGTTCCTTTCGTCATTTAAAAACAAAGTTGACACTATCAGATCTCAGCTCCACAACCTCCCTGTTCTCAGTGTGCCATCTACCCGTCTGCATTCTGGGACCCTGAGCAGCTTTGATGAAGTTGTTCAGAGTGAGGTGGAGTCCATCATCAAGAAAATGAAGCCTTCATCCTGCGCCCTGGATCCTTTCCCCTCGTCTCTCATAAAAACCAATCACTCTGCAATAAGCCCATTAATCACTCAAATAATAAATCAGTCTCTACAATCTGGTCATGTTCCACTGCCTCTAAAAACTGCCATCATTAGGCCTCTTCTGAAAAAATCTAATTTGGATCCCGACATTTTGTCTAATTACCGCCCAATTTCACACCTCCCTTTTCTGTCTAAAGTGCTGGAGAAAGCTGTTGCTGCTCAGCTGCAGGACCACCTACAACAACACTCCCTGTATGAGAAGTTCCAGTCTGGATTCAGGGCGGCTCACAGTACTGAGACTGCATTGCTGAGAGTTACCAATGATGTCCTCATGGCTGCTGACACTGGTTCTCCCTCCATCCTTGTCCTCCTTGACCTCACTGCAGCTTTCGACACTGTGGACCATAGTATCCTCCTCCACCGTCTTCATGTGGAGGTCGGTCTCTGTGACACTGTCCTGGACTGGTTCAAATCTTTCCTCTCCAATAGGCTGGAATGTGTTAGTCTTGGCAATGCCACTTCCCAGACAGTCTGTGTCTCCTGTGGTGTCCCTCAGGGGTCAGTTCTGGGGCCCCTGCTGTTTTCCCTTTACATGCTGCCTTTAGGTCAAATTATTAATCAGTTCAACATTTCTTTTCACTGTTATGCCGACGATACACAGCTTTACATCAGGACTGGAGCATCCTCATCTTCCACCTTGTCATCTCCATCTTCACTCACTGCCCTCTCTGCCTGCCTGGAGGACATAAGGGCATGGATGAATCAGAACTTTCTTCAATTAAACTGCTCCAAGACTGAGGCCATACTGATTGGCACCCCTCACCAGGTACAAACATCTCCTATAACAACAATTTCCTTTTCTGGACAAGACATCCCCCTCTCCACCTCTGTTACAAATCTTGGAATAAAAATGGACTCTCATCTTACATTTGAAAATCACATTAAGCTTCTGTTTAAAACTTGTTTCTTCCATCTTCAAAACATCTCCAGACTTTGCCCATCCCTAGCTTTTTCCGATGCTGAAAAGCTTGATCATGCTTTTGTCTCCTCCAGGCTCGACTACTGCAACTCCCTGTTTATTGGAATCCCTGGCAAATACCTTCAGAAGCTTCAATATATTCAAAGCTAGGATCTTGTTGAGAGTTCATAAATTTGAACATATTACGCCCATTCTACATAACCTCCATTGGCTTCCTGTCGCCTACAGAATTCAGTACAAAACTGCTCTCATTACACATCAATGCTTACACGGAACTTCACCAGATTATCTGAAGGATATTCTTATTCCATACTCATCCACCCGATCTCTGCGGTCACAGAACAGTAATCTCCTTCACATTCCGAGAACCAAATTAAGGACCATGGGAGACCGGGCTTTCAGTGTGGCTGCCCCGCCTGTGGAACTCTCTTCCTGACTGCCTGAGAGCTCCACAGTCACTGGTTGACTTTAAGAGCGGCTTGAAGACCTTTCTTTTCAACCGAGCATACTCTGCCTCCTCATGATTCTACCTTTGATCTTAGTTGATACTGTTATTGATTTTACTTGTTTTATTACTTGTTTTATTGACGTTTAAATTCTGTTGCACTTTGTAGCACTTTGAGATTTTCATTAATGAAAAGTGCGTTATAAATTAAATTCATTATTATTATTATTATTATTATTTCATTCATTCAACCTTTATTTATACAGGCTAGCCTCGTTGAGCCACGGGGACTCATTTACAAGAGGGACCTGTCTCACTCACACCCAGGGTCAATTTAGAGTTACCAATCAGCCTAACATGCATGTTTTTGGACTGTGGGAGGAAACCGGAGCACCCGGAGAAAACCCACGCATGCACGGAGAGAACATGCAAACTCCACCCAGAAAGACCCCCGGACCGGGATTTGAACCGGGGACCTGCTCGCTGAGAGGCAGCAGCTCTACCAGTTGTGCCACCGTGCTGCCAAGATGGGGAACCCAACAGAAATGCAAAACCAATACTGTATTGAGACAGGCTTTCAATAATTGCCAACAAATTGCAAAGTCAGGCTTGCCTTCACCCCCCCACCCTCGCCCCCAGCAGACCCATGTTCTCTTTGGATACTGTTCTGGAGTGGGAGATCAAAAGCTTATACAGGTGGTCCCCAACATACGAAGCCCTTGACTTACGAAGTTCAGACTTTACGAAGTTGTCATAATTAATAAAATTATGATTTTTTGTTGTTGTTGTTGCAGCTGTGGTTGTTTTAGAGGCTTTATAAATTATTGAAATTATTATTTTAAACCCGAATTACATCAGAGAGTCAGAGAGTCAGAGTCAGAGAGTCTTTATTGTCATTTGCACCGCATGTGGTACATGTGATGAAAACAAGATTATGTACACAGGGTCCCAGTTACATCCAACAACAAATGCAAGAGAAAAACAGTAATAACATCTAGAATGAACTAAGAGAAACATCAACTAGTAATACACTAAGCCCTAATGTAATAGAAAAACATCATTATAAACAGCAGCACGAACACGAGTCTGTATGAGCAGATGGTCACAGATGAACACAGCAACACACACGAACACAGCAACAAGAAAACAGATCAGCATCAGCATGATGTGATATTTTGCAGTGTTTATTTGTGTTGATTATTTATTCATGAGTCTAACAGCCTCAGGGTAGAAGCTGTTCCTCAGTCTAGTGGTTCTACATTTGATGCTCCTCAACCTCCGTCCTGAGGGGAGTGGGGCAAAGAGTGAGTGTGCTGGGTGAGTGAGGTCTTTCACTTCCGGTTTGTTTCGCTGGTTTCCGATCGCGTTGTTTTTAGCTTCCGTTAGCTCGCGCTTGTTCTTAAATGGTAAATGGAGCTTATTTATATAGCGCTTTCCAGCCCCCTATGAGGGGCCCCAAAGCACTTTACAACACCAACCATCCACCCATTCATACACACATTCATACACCAATAGCGGCAGACTACCATGCAAGGCGCCATCCAGTCCTACCGGGAGCAACTCGGGGTTAAGTGTCTTGCCCAGGGACACAACGACACATGGTGTGGGGAACCGGGATTCGAACCTCCAACCTTCCGATAGGGGGACGACTGCCATTACCACTACACCACGGCCGCCCCGAAATGGCGGCGAGAGTCTGCTGCGGGCGGCCGGAGCACCATCCGTGTCTGCCTGGCAGCCTCAGATGTTGGATGAACATCGAGGTGACATGTTAAAACGTGGATAAACAGCGGTGCAGCCTTTTGGAGGGACGGACACCAAGCTAACTGGGGCTAAAATGCCTTTTGGAGGGATGACACCTTGAGCTAACGGGGGCTAATGCTAAAGCGGACCCAAATCACGCGGCGGCGAGAGCCTGCTGCAGCTGGGAGCTCCATCCGTGTCTGCCTGGCAGAGGTGATATGTTAAAACGTGGATAAACAGCGGTACAGCCTTTTGGAGGGACACACCGAGCTAATGGGTGCTAAAATGCTTTTTCCTACTTACAAATGAAAATCCGGTTTTACGAAATGGCCACGTGCGGCGCGTTCCGACCTACGAATTTTCGAGTTACGAATGATACGTAGTAATGGAACTCCTTCGTAAGTCGGGGACCACCTGTACATAAATTTCACAGTGCAAGATCATTAGAATGCCTTTTACACAATGATTGCTGGAGATTTGTACCAGATAAGCTGCATGGAAATAGCTTCATTTAAAAAAGCTTTTAAAGAGAATGGGGACATTGTTTGGAAAAAAGTATCATTAAAAGAACATTCTTCGTAGAAACCACTGAATGTTAACACCTATAGCGATATGCCTGCTGCCACCCAAGAAAACTTCATGAAAAAGGCAGAAACCATCTGCCATATTAATCTGGGATTTCACAGCGAGCCAGCTTGGCTGGGGAAAGTGTCACTGCAGATTTTATTTTAAACCTCTTTGATAACTTTTATATAAGCTTCCTTTGAGTGGCTGCAGGCTCTACCTTAATATGACAGTACAGTACAATGGTACAAATACACATGACAAACACTGACTGCATTGACACACATCTCTAAAAAATGTGAATTTCTAAATGAGTGGTATTCCCCGGTTCCTCAGCCTAAAATGAGTCCAGACAGATGCAACAGATAAGGAGACCAGATAAGAGAAACCCAGATGTGGTTAAAAAGACAGCTGGAGTATGACTGCTTGTGCCAAGAGGCTTTTCTAATATGAAGCATGGACCCTCTAAGGACTTATTAGCTCCTGTGAATGATGGAGTATATGTACAGTACAATCCAAGACTTTCGAAGACATCTATGAGATAACAAAGCCACAGGGATACTGAGGTGTCCAGTTTGAAGACTGTGAGTTTGACAAGAGCACATGAAGAAAATGTCAATTATTGCCTGAACAATCAAAAGGACACGTAAAGGATCAATGTGCTGCTGAGGACCCAACTTTTTTCTTTGGAACGGAAAGCAACTCTAATGACGACTGCCCGCTGCAGATTTAAATAGTTGATTTTACAGTACCATGTGTTTGGGTTTGCTCTCAGCTACCACTATACCAAATTTTAGCTGAATAGCTCTAGAAATGGCTGTTATCATACATTTTCCATTTTAGCAGCCATCTTGGATTTTTGATTTGGATTCAGTATGTGATAGGGAATGTTCTCAGCTATAACCTCACCAAACTGCAGCTCTGTACGTGTCAAAATGAAAAGTAACATTGGTGGCCATCTTGGATTTTTGATTTTGATAAGTATTTGATGAGAAATATGCTCAGCTATCACCACACCAAATTTAAGCTCAATTTCATTAAAATTGACTGATTTATAGAATTTTTCCTTTTTTGCTCAGGCGGCCATTTTGAATTTTTGATTTTCATTCAGAGTCTATTAGGGCTCGTTCTCAGCTGCCAATAAGCCAAATTTCAGCTGAATGACTAAAAATGGCAAAGTCACATTTTTTTATTTTAGCTAAGGTGGCTATCTTAAGCACGAGATCCTGAACTGTTTCAATAAACATTTTGTTGCTTCTAGTTCATTATTTGACACAGTTACAAACGGAAAATCAGCCACTTTATCTAATAATCAAACTTCTACAAATCAAATCCCTCCTACAAGTCAACCATCTGTTAATCACACCTTCTCTTTTTCTCCGATTCTCAGTCAGTGAGGTAAATAAACTGTTAAATGATCTTGATCCTAAAAAATCTGCAGGTCCAGATGAACTTCCACCTTACTTCTTAAGGCTGGCTGCTCATATCATCACAGTCCCTGTGACCCACATCTTTAATCTATCCATAAGCCAAAACACCATTCCGGATGCTTGGAAAACAGCCTTTGTTCTTCCTTTGCTGAAGGGAGGTGACCCCACCTCACTGAACAATTATCGACCGATCTCTAAACTCTGCATCTTAGCCAAGGTTCTAGAAAAACTGATAAACTCTCAGATCAAAAATTATCTGGACTCATTTAACATCTTACCTCTTCATCAATCTGGTTTCAGGAAAAAACACAGCACAACAACTGCTTCTCTGAAGGTTCTGAATGATGTTGTTGAAGCATTGGATGCTAAGGACTATTGTGCTGCACTTTTCTTAGACCTGTCTAAAGCTTTTGACACTGTGGATCATAACATCCTGTGTCATAAGCTCTCAGAAATCGGTTTCTCTGATCACACCATCGGTTGGTTTTCTAACTATCTTTCCAATCGGAGGCAATGTGTTCAACATAACGGTACTTCTTCCAGCTATTTAACAGTTAAAAATGGTGTACCACAAGGCTCAGTTTTAGGACCAACTCTCTTTACAATCTACATAGCTAATGTAGGTCACTGCATCCCTGATGCATCCTTACATTTCTATGCTGATGATACAGTTGTTTACTGCCGAGCTAAAACAGTAGCTAAGGCTTTCCAGTTACTGCAATCCGCTTTTGACATCATCCAGTCAGATTTGTTCCGTCTCAAACTTGTCCTAAATGCTGATAAAACAAAAGGGATGTTTTTTTCAAATAGGAAGGCGGTTCCAGCAGATCCTCCTCTGATTTTATCTTCAAATGGTGTCCCTATTGAGTTTGTTGATTCCTATAAATATCTGGGTATCCTGATCGATTCACATCTCTCTTTTAAACTCCACGTGGAAAACCTAGTGAAGAAACTGAAAGTTAAACTGGGTTTCTTTTTCAGAAACAGATCATGTCTAACACTGAATGTTAGGAAACGCCTTGTATCTGTGACTTTCCTTCCCTCCATTGATTACGGTGACATTCTCTACATGAATGCTCCTACAAGCACCCTGCGGATGTTGGATGTTGTCTATCATGGTGCACTAAGATTCATAACTGGCTGTGATTATCGTACCCACCACTGCACCCTGTATTCACTGGTTAACTGGACATCATTAACCTCACGCAGACTCTTCCACTGGTACATTTTCATCTTTAAATCACTTCTTGGTCTGCTGCCCTCATACATCTCCTCCTACATGTCTTTGCGTGAGTGCAGCTACAGTGTGCGCTCTCAGGACATGATTACCTGCAGTGTTCCGTCAGTGAGGACTGAACTTGGAAAAAGGGCCTTCTCCTACTCTGCTCCTGCTTCATGGAATATCTTACAAAAAGATCTGAAGCTCTCGACCTTGACTTCTCTAAATGGTTTTCAGAATCTGTTGGAATCCTGGCAAAAACCAATGCAGATTTGTTCCTGTCTTTGATTTTATACGTCTACCTTATGTTTTGCTCGTTTTTTGATACTTTGTTTAAAAAAAAAAATTATTTCTTTCTTTTGTTTTTTCTCTTTTTTGTTTTCTATTGTTTATTGTTTATTGTTTGTTTATTGTTTATTGTTTAAGGAAATTCTACCATTGCTGTTCATCGTTCTTTAGTTTTAGCAGGTCGCTTTCGTAAATGAGCCCATGAGGTTCAATAAGATTTACCTGACTAAATAAAGGTTGAATGAATGAATGAATCTTGGATATTTGATTTTATTAGGAATGTATTAACTCACCCTCAGCTACACCCATACTTAATTTCAGCTCAATATGTCAACAATGGCCGAGTTATAGACAATTTTGTGTTTGCTGAGGTAGCTGTGGCAGCCATCTTGAATCAAAATGGCTCCAAACGTTTATCAATTCTAGACATTTAGCTGATGATTATTTTCTGTGCGTTTCAAACAAACCCAGCAGTGACTTTCTGTTCTTCAGGGGCCTTCGCACTCTGTCATGTGACTTCACAGCAGCAGTTAGTGTGAGGCGAGTTCTCTCAGGCATTTTTTATAGGGAAAAACAGCATTTTTGTTAGCAAAATACATTACCGTGGTAACTCGAAACACCAATAAAAGTCATAGCACACATCGTGGCGCCGAGCGGGTCATTTTGATATAACATTTGTGGGGGTACACATTGAGGTTCGGGGCGCATTAAAGTTGATAGAAGAGTTAAGATATAAAGTTAAGAAACCTGTTTCTGAGGTGGATCATAAAAGGTGCTGCCTTGTACTAGGCAGTCCCCAATTACAGGTGGTCCCCGACTTACGAGCGAGTTGCGTTCGTACGAGGTGCTCGTAACACGAAAATGTGTATGTCGGAACCCGAAACACGTGTCGCTCGTAAGTCCGGATTTTCGGTCGTAAGTCGGAAAATGTATGCTAGCGCTACTACGAACACCCATTTTTCAACACAAACGTACACACTGGTTCATAAACATGCTCAGAACTTTGTTTACAAACGGTTAGCTAACACACTTTCATCTAAAAACACATACCAGTGCTGTATTTTCTGTATGTTCTGTAAAACTTTACTGTTCGTTAGTCAGCTCGTAAGTCCGGAACCTCGTATGTCGATGACGTCGTAAGTCGGGGACCACCTGTACAAACCACCAAAAGAGTAGCTAATAGCAAAAAAACAGCAAAAAGGCATAAAACAAAACAAAATTAATTAGGCAAGTCTGCAGAAAAATGTTCAAACAGCACGAAACGTTTCAAGAAAGAAAAGAGTTATTTGTTCCTTTCAGTGAGGAAAATTGTACCGTAAATAACAGTAATATTGCAAAAAGTAAAAAAGACTGCTGTAATGTTGAGAACAAGCTGAAAACAGCACAGACCGCATTCACACAAGCTTTAAATTATTCTGAGACAACGCGAGGAACAGGAGAAAATGTCCCTGACAGGGTAACACAATAAACTGAACGTACAGGACTGATTGCTGCTGTAATGTCCTTTCTTTTCATATTCTTTACAAGAACAAGAAGCTAGATTTTCTCTTGATAATTCATAAAAAAAACAAATAAAAAAAAAAAAACATGGGCCAGATAGATAACTCCTAGCAGCCATGTTGACACTGAATGTATTCTGTCTGTCATGCAGAAACATTAAACAGTCAGGATTCGGTGAACAATTAATTGCAGTTGCAATAATATCGTGATATGATAAAACAAGATTTTCTAATCCAAAGGCTGTAATTTTGATGGTCATGTGATTTGGTTACGTGACTTGCGAGTGAGCGGATCAAAGCAGAGCAGAGTGCGGGAGAAGTCAACCAGTTGCACAATTGTGTCAGGCTCAACAGAAGCCGATACATCTGAAAGTTTGGTACAAAGAGCGGCAGCACGTCCATTGTTTGAATTAATTTGACTGTAAAAAAGAAGACGCTGCACAACAACATGTGTTATGCAGAACCTGCCTTGCTGCTGTTGCTACCACTTGAGGTAATACCATGAATCTTTATCAACACTTAAAAAACAACAAAGTCATTTACGATAGCGGCATGGCTAGAATACCAACGACCAGTGCTTCAACTTCAAGTAATCAAAGTATCAGCCGACAGTGATCACCGACCGAACTGTTCCAAGGTTTTACTCCGTATGAACATAACTTGAAACAACATGTGGAAATAACTGGAGCAATAGCAGAGTTCATAGTAAAAGACATGATGCCCATTAATATAGTGACCAAGCCTGAGTTTACTGCTTTGGTGAACACAGTGGATAAGCGGTACAGAATGCCCTCGTGCACACATTTTAGTCAAGTTGCTATCTTGGAGCTACACAAAAAATGCAGAAACAGAGTTGCAGCGGAGCTGAAAACAGTGAAGTTTTCTGCAACTGAAACAGATTGATTGCTTGTGAATGTTGAAAAATACATGAGATGAATACTTTTTGATTGACAGCTGCGGAGCTCTGGATGTAAACACGCCTCATCTCCCCATCACAGCTTTTAAACACTCACATAGTGTTTTCCAAATGCCGACGGTCCGGTATGTTAATAGGATGACGGCTGGACTCACACAAGCCGTTTTCGCACTGCACAGCCCTCCCCGGCCCAGCTCGTCCTGGTTGTCCCTGAGCCCAGCCTGGCCCGCCCCCGCTCATTTTGCATTGTGCGGAGAGCCGCCTTGAAGTGGGTGGGGAGTTCTCTTGAAGTGGGTGGGGAGTTCTTGTGTGCGCGCTTGGTGTGTTTGAGAGGTGGAAAGAGAAGGGATGGAGACGTTGCTAATGTCGAAACGGTTAACACCATAGACTTAATATGCCTGTGGTTAACACAAACTCCTTCCTTTTTTCTCCAATAAAAGACAAACGTAAAATAAGTTCAACCGAGTGAGGTTCGAACCCGAGTCGAGATAAAATTTAGAGTGGCAACCCGACGCTCTACCAGTGAACCACCGGGTATGTTGCTCTTTGTAGTTCCACTTTTCCTTTTAATGGATCGCCCCTCAGAAAATCCTGGCTACGCCCATGTAAAATAAGCTGATTTGTAATCAGTTATTAACAAAAGTTAAACTCAGAAACACTAACATATAGAGTCAGCTAACAATTTTTTTAGGGGTTTCTGTAGTTAAATTTTAATGAATTTCAGCTCGCGCTGAGGTTGTTGTTAGAACGAGCTGATGACTCAACACGCAGAAGTCCCGCCCCTGCTGCAAACAACGAATCAAATGATGAGCAGTACATGACGTCAAACTGGGCCCGGGAGCTCGACCCGCTTAGAACCTCCGTCGGTCGGGTTCTAAAACTCGGGCTGACGCCGGCCCGAAAAGGCAAATGCGAACATGAAGCCGGGTTGGGCCGGGCTGGGCCGGGGAGGGCTGTGCAGTGCGAAAATGGCTTCTGAGAAGTGTTCATTTTGGCTCGGCCCAGAGGTCAGCACGGACCCTCACACCTATGAACTACCTGACTGCTTGGAGCTAACCACATTATACTGTGGTCGTCTTAACTCTGGTCTGCTTAACAAAAACTTTATTTAGCACCTTCAAAGAAGTGGTTCAGTTATTTAATATAAAATACATAAACTCATCAAAATGACATTTAAAGCAAATAAAAAAGACACAATAAGAAGAGAGGTCAAAGCACTGGTTTGTGTTTGGACAGTTTTTGTCCTGTTGAGCTCTCTGAATTGTCAAAAATAATAACCTCATCCAAACCACCCACATGTCTGCTAGATCCCATCCCAACCAGGCTGTTTAAAGAGGTATTTCCACTAATTAATGTCCACATTTTGAATCTACTTAATTTGTCTTTAATGAATGGTTACGTACCACAGCGCTTTAAGGTTGCTGTAATTAAACATTTACTTAAGAAGTCTGACCTTGATTCAGAAATTCTGGCCAATTATAGACCTATATCTAATCTAACTTTCATCTAAAAAATTCTAGAGAAAATAGTTGCAGGTCAGTTGCGTGAACATCTACAAATAAATAATCTGATTGAAGAGTTTCAGTTAGGGTTTAGAGCTCATCATAGCACAGAAACTACACTAGTAACAGTCACTATTGATATTCTCATGGCCTCAGACAATAGACTTGTGTCTATACTGGTCCTGTTAGACCTCAGTGCTGCATTTGATACAGTTGATCACAATATTTTACTACAGAGGCTGGAATATGATATTGGGATTACAGAAACAGCTCTAAAATTGTTTAAATCATATTTAACTGATAAATTCCAGTTTGTAAATGTAAATAATGAATATTATTCATACACCAAAGTTAGTCATGGAGTTCCTCAAGGTTCAGTGCTTGGACCAATACTCTTTATCTTATATATGCTTCCATTAGGTAATGTTATTAAACAACATGGGATACATTTTCATTGTTAGGATGATGATAAACAGTTATATTTGTTCATTAAACCCATTGAAGCCAATCAGTTACTAAGACTACAAGCGTGTCTTAAATACATAAAAACCTGGATGACCCTTAATTTTATCGTATTGAACACAGACAAGACTGAGGTTTTGGGTTTTGGACCTGAGCATCTTATGAATTAATTTTTCCGTCTTTCGTCCTCCTTAGATGACATTAATCTGACCTCCAGTTCTAATGTTAAAAATATTGGAGTTATTTTTGATCAGGACATGTCTTTTATCACCCACATTAAAAAGTTACTAGAACTGGACTTGAGACTTTCCTTTTAGATAAATCCTATACTGTAGTTAGAGTTGGCTTGTTAGGCTTAGACTAGTAGAGGACAAATTTACCTCATTTCCTTAAAGGGGACCACACATGCAAAATTCACTTTTTAATGTTTTTTTTACTCAACTTTGGGTATGTACTTCATAAAAAAACAGTCCTAGTGCCAAAAAAATGCACCCAGTGGTTTATTTACTCTAAGTAGATTTATTTGTCTGTGATAGAAACGCTTCGTTCCTGGACAACTAGGGATGTGCCGATCAGGTTTTATGAAACCGATACCGATACCGATCACCTATTTGTGACGATCACGATACCGATCACAATTGCCGATCGCTTATATGTGTGCCGATCACATATACCGATCACCGATCACCGATCAGATGGATTGCCTGTAACTTATGAGTGCTGCTTCTGGCTACAAGATCTGAAAACTTTTCAGATCTTGTAGCCAGAAGCAGCACTCATGTTCTTTTCAGAACCATAAAATCACCATAATTCAGACAAAAACATATTTTTACTCATTTATTTTATTTTTAGTTTATTGAATGACACTCTTTTTAAGATGGGGAAACATCTTACTGGTTTATGTGATTGGTGTAATGCCGCAGAAACAATAGAACATGTTTTTAATAATTGCAGGAAATATGTGGGTCATAGGAGAATATTGAGAATGGAAATTGGATGCAATAGGGAACTAAAGTTGGAGGAAGTCGCTGCTCAGCTGAGTAGTGATGAAGGGAAAAGAAAGATATTTCGTTTTTTTAAAAATACTGGACTCAATAAGAGAATTTGAGAAAATAAATTAATATATAAGCACCAAGAGATGGCAGTAGTGCAACAATGATGGATGCAAGCTGCCGTTAAAAACCAAAGAAGAAGAAGAAGAACCGCCTCCGCCATTTTACATTCATTAGTTCCAGTCTCGGCACTCGGCTTTTGGAGGACTGTTTCTCCCATAAGAGGATGCCTCATACGGATAAATTAACTGGAAACACTCCCTGAACTCTGTGAATGTCTCAGGACTGGAGCAGCAGCCGCGATCGCTCCGCCGAGCGCTCCCACAGCGCCGCGCGAGACCAGCAGCTCATGGTATGAGCTAAGCTAACATGCTAAACCGGACCCCACCAGAGCTGTTGCTTCGACAGCCGGCTTTGTGCGATCAGAGGTCCCTGGAGCTCGCCTCGATGTCGGACTGGAAGCAGAAGATATCGGGGGACACCCAGCTAACTTGGAATAACAAAGCCGACAGCCTTTTTGAAGCCGCAGCTAAACTGGACTGCCCGTAACTGCGCAGCGGACTCGGTGGGGCTACTCGGTGGGGCTACATGCTAACAGTTGTTGCTAATGGCGGCGCTGGCAGACGGATTTTGGTAAGTTATTAAAACGTATTAAAACATTTTAATGATGAATTAGGTTTGTTGTGTTGAAGGACTTCGTTGAACTTCCTCCACGAGGTACTTTTTCGTCGCACGTTTTGCAGTTAGCAAACTTCGCATCACAGGCTCTGTGATCGGTAATTGAAGGCAAAAGCCGATCACATACGCTTTAATGATTATCGACCGATTATGATCGGTGACCGATCGATCGGCACATCCCTAAGGACAACCCACACCAAACCTGAGTCCAGCCCCTCACCTAGCAACCCCTGGTGCGGCTCAACCCACTTCAGTATAAAAGACGTCACGGTTGCCGAGCAGTTTTGGAGCTGACCCGGCAGTCATTTATTTATTTATTCATTTATTTAGCCCCCGGGGGGGCTAGGGGCTTGCCCTGCTCCAGCCACGTAGCACATCTTGAGTAAAACCAGAATGTTTTATTACCTTGTTTGAACTCTGTCTCGTTGAAACTGTGCACACACACACACTCTCGCGGGGCGACAGTCTGAAACGTACAAGCACCACTGATCGATATACTTTTCAGATTAGCAATTTATTTATTTTAAGAATCAGTGGCGGTTCTACACACGGGCCCACGCGGGCCCGTGCCCGTCTAAAATGGACCCTGGCCCGCCCTGTGGCCCGCCCTCCGAGCAGAAGCGGAAACAATGCTCAGCACGGACCCTGGTCCGCCGCCCGCCCTGCTTCCGCCCTGCTTCCGGGGCCCGCCCTCCTCCGAGCAGAAGCGGAACTGCGTCAGCACGGACCCTGGTCCGCCGCCCGCCCTGCTTCCGGGGCCCGCCCTCCTCCGAGCAGAAGCGGAACTGCGTCAGCACGGACCCTGGTCCGCCGCCCGCCCTGCTTCCGGGGCCCGCCCTCCGGGCACAACATTCAGGTAGTTGTACCTTTTAGTGCGTTACACCACTGCGAAGTGCGAACAACGAAAAGAAGAGCGAGCGCGAAGACGGCGAAGTTACCGAGCGTTATCCACGAGTACCACTACAAATACAAACAATACAAGGTAACAATTCTGGTCAAGAAATGATGTTGTTGGCTAGTATGAATTATAATAGCAGCCTATCAGACCAGGCGTTTATGTTGTATGCTTCTAGCTAACGCTAGTTATCTTACAACAACACACATGCTTCTAGCTAACGCTACCCGTATTTCGTCGGAATATAACACACAGTTTTCTTTTGTTAAGCTCAGGAGACCGTGTGTGCTATAATGTCAGCTAAGAAATATATTTTTTCTCGCAAAGAAACAATTGTTTTTACCGTGTTCATCTAAGATGGACAAAATGAAGAGAAAGATGGACATTACATCTTATTTCTGCACAAGAAAGACAAATAACAGTGTGGCAGACATTGAGACAGAACCAGATGATTGAGGTGTTGAGAGAGCTGAAGAAAGGCACGTTGAGAGCCCCACACAGCCAGAGGACTTGGAAGACACTGGTTTTCAAAGAGAGGGTACAGGGACGGAAAGAGAGACACATGAAGATCCTGAAATGGAGACAGCTGAGACTGAGATACAAGCAGCACGTGAGACACAGATGGAGAATATTTGTGGATCCACAAGCACTGGACCATCAGGTTTGTGATGTTCAAAAAAATGTGTTTGTTAATGTTAAGTTTTCTGACACAAGTTGAGTTTGAATGAAATATTATTGCTGGCTTTGTTAAAAAATAGTCAAGAAATCTAGCTTTAGCTTATTTGCAGTCTTGGTCCTTGGTCAGGTTTTAGAATTCAAGGAAAGAATGTACAGATCTCAAAAATGCAATTACCGTATTTTCCGGTGTATATGTTAATTTACATATATTTGGTTTTGCTTTCTCCACAGACATCAGCAAATGTAAAGAAGATCCACCGATGCAGCCGGACCTAAAGTTATTTCCAAGAACCTTGATGGGGGACAGAAGGAGGAGCTTCAAAGCAGCTTGGTATCACATTCACCCCTGGCTTGAATATTCACAACACTTGGACTCTGCGTATTGTTACCCTTGCAGACATTTTAGCCCTCCCAACAGCTCAGACACTGTGTTTGATTCCCCAGTTGGTTTTAAAAACTGGAAGAATGCATCTTACAAAGATGCGGGGTTTGCAATGCATGCGAGGTCTGAGCTCCATAAACAAGCCATGGTTACATGGAGGGAGTATCAGAAAGCTGCAGCAGCTAATGCAACACTGGTCAATGTGTTAAACAAGGAGCACAACAGACAGGTTAAAGAAAATCGTGAATATATAAAAACAATAGCGGAAGTGCTTTTACTTACTGCCACTCAAAATTTAGCTCAAAGAGGGCATAATGAGTCTGCAGACTCAGACAATAAAGGGAACTTCAAGGCAATTTTGGAAACGATTGCTAACCACGACAAAGCTATTTGTATTACATTACTGCCTATACTGTAGTCATAAAGATGTCTTTATAGTCATAAAGTCACTTTTTTCTCCGAGATTTAACGTGCCCCTCTGACAAAACCTCTGGCCCCAGCTTGGCCCCACCAGTACAACTGGTCTAGAACCGCCACTGTTAAGAATACCTTTCACTTCATCAAAATCTAATCAAAACTCCAGCGTTCTAAAAGTAGGTGGTTGTATTTGTTTCTTATACGATGAAGGACTGCTTTTGCCCACTGCCAGGTTGGCTCAGCGAGATAAATCACTGTTGTGGCACCCAGAAGACCGGGTTCGCTTCCCGGCCACGGCATCTTTTTTTTTCTTTTTTTTTTTCGGAGAGATCGGGTGAGGGCTGCTGCAGGGAGCTGCTGGCTTTTGAGGACCGTGTGGGTCCGGTGACGGTCAGAGGTTGCCTCATACGGATAAATTAACTGGAAACACTCGGTGAACTTTGTGTGTGTCTGGATTGGATGTGCAACCGCGGATCGAAGCGCCGCATGCAACTAGCGGAGCTACGCGGGCTGTTTGTTACCGAAGGAGGAGGAAGAGCTAATTTTAGCCTCGGATTCGGGAGGGCATGATAAAAGGAGCAGCTAATGGCGGCGCGCACAAACAGCTTTCGGTAAGTTATCTTAAGCTAGCACTAACAGTAAGTCAAACGAGTAATAAAAAAAAGCTAATTTTAAAACAACAACAGATTTGAGATACTGGCTGTTACAGAGGGCGGAGTTAATGTAAACAGAGTTTTGACGGGCGTGGACTTCAGAGCTCATTATCATAAACCGGTCGTTTAGAACGGAAGTTAGAAATGGCAGAATTAAAAAGGGTATAATTTATTATCTAAGAATTATTTTGTGTATTAAATTGAATGAACAGGGTCTGGATAGCACACAGACATACCATAAAAATTTAAAAAACCCATCTGAGGTCCCCTTTAAATTAAAAGTTAAAATTGAATAGTTTTCATTTGATACTATTTCTATCTTAACATGTGATTCTTGAACTGCCATTGTGTATCTGTTCCTACCAAACCCAGTTGGTTGAAGCAGATGGTCGCTTGTCCTGAGCCTGGTTCTGCTAAAGGTTTCGTCCTCCTGAGGGAGTTTTTCCTTTCCACTGTCACATTCATGCTTGTCCAAGATGAGAGTTCTGTGATAGAGTTAAATTCAAAGCAGTCGGCTCCTCAGATAAATAATGTTACATTATTGTTATTTTATATTTATGAATGTTTCTGTTCAGTGCCCTGAGATGACTTCTGTTTTTTATACACTGCATTGAACTGAATTGAACTTCACTTCACCGGCCTCTGATTTGTAACTGAATTGAATCATGAGGTTTATTATCCAAAAACAACCTGGAGACAGTGATTCACGCATTCATTACATCTAGGCTTGATTACTGCAATTCACTTCTGTTTGGCGTCAGTCAAGCCACCATTGCACGATTACAACTGGTTCAGAACGCAGCTGCCCGATTTTTAACCAGCACACGCAAAAGAGAGCACATTACACCAGTCTTGGCCTCCCTTCACTGGCTACCGGTTCATCTTCGAATCCAATTCAAAATTCTCATGTATGTCTACAAATCGCTGAACAGTCTCGCCCCCGCCTATCTCTCGGATCTGATACACCCATATGTCCCTCCACGTGCTTTGAGGTCAGAGGATCAGGTACTCTTAATAGTTCCAGAAACTCGCCTTAAGCGCAGGGGTGACAGGGCTTTCTCTGTAGCAGGCCCAAGACTCTGGAACGAGTTACCGCTGCTCATCAAACAGGCCCCCTCCCTCTCGGTTTTCAAATC
>JBBPBX010003212.1:49515-77920 GCA_038048925.1 Garcialebias charrua | reverse complement strand
TGTTGACCACAAAAAGGTTCCAGATAAGCAGCAAAATAAATGAAAATGATTAACATCTTATCTGATATGACTCAAATGTTCTGTGTTACCATGGAAACAATTCATGCTTGTGCAAAACCTTAGATCTTTGAATGTTGTAGCGGTTGCATTTTGAACAAGGACTGCATATGTGTTGATGATCCTCTTCTACATTTTGGACTTGAAGAAAAAAATTTTTTTTTTGTCTTCTTGCAGGGTGCAACTGACTTTAGGTTCTTCTCTCCATCTTCAGAACAGTATTCTGTCCTGGCGGCTGGTGCTCAACACGCACACACGCGTGTGTTTGTGTAAAATAGGACCAAAGCCTGGTCCCCAAAAGGAGAAGTCTCGTTGGGGGGTTAGGTTTAGGTGTGAATTGCAGATGGGTTAGGCTATTGAAAATTAATGGAAGTCAATATAAAGTCCCCAAAAGGTATGTTTACAAGAACATAATAAATGCAAACACTCAAATACTGAAAAGTGAAAACAAATGATCAACATAAGAGAAAACATAAAACTGTGATTTCACACATCTGTGCAGGCTGTCAGAAAGTGTGATCCTACACTGAAATCTCTGCTGTCAGATTTCTCTCATTTTTCCTGGCGTTGTCATAGCCACCAGTGGCAAGACGTGCAGTACAGTACTGCTGAGGAAACATTCAAGAAGAGCACATATGACCAAATGTTACACCTGGTTTCCTGCACAGCTCAAATAAGTAGTAAATTTAACACATTCTTGAAGTTTTGATCTTTGGACCATTTATACTCGCAATGAGTGACCCCTGCGACCTGAAACGGAAGAAGCGGGTGAAGGCAATGAATGGACCATTTTCAGTTTCATTAAAATTGGTCCAGTGAGTTATGAGAGTTGACTCCAACAGTTGACAATTTTAACCAAAGAATGTGAACGATGAGTATACGTACATATTTTAAGGTGACGCTCCAGTACCACAAGGACTGTGACTGTTGGTGACTGATTGGCAAAATTACATTATCTCCATCTTCTACCGCTTATCCGTAGTCAGGTTGTGGAAGCAACAGGTCCAGGAGAGAAACACAGACATCCCTCTCCCAGCAAAATGTTCCAGCTTGTCCTGGGGGACCCCAATGCATTCCAGAGAAGACACAATCCCTCCAGTGTTTTCTGGCTCGTACCTGTGGGGTGTGCTCAGAAAACCTCTGAAGGGAGGCGTTCATGAAACATGTTAATCAGATGCCCGAAACACCTCAACTGAATCCTTCCGATGCGGAAGAGCAGCAGCTGTACATCGAGCTTCCACCGGATGATGGCAGTCCTCACCTCATCTCGAAAGCTGAGCCCAACCAACCTACAAAGGAAGCCCATCTCAGCCCCTTGCATCCAGGATCTTATTCTTTTAGTTATGATCCAAACCACAATAGGTGAGGGTTGGAACGAAGACAGACTAGTAAATTGAGAGCTTTGCCTTTCGACTCAGCTTTCTTCACAACAGACCAAAGCAATGCCCTCATTACTGAGAATGAGGCTCCATAGATCCATCTCTCGCTCCATCCTACCTACCATCACTCGTGAACAGGACGCCCAGACACTTTGACCACCCGACCCAGAGGGGGTATTCCCCCCCATTTCATCAAGAACCATGGTCTCAGACTTAAAAGAACTCATTCCAGCCATTTCACATGTGGCTGCGATCTGCCCCAGTGTACGCTGAAGATCTTGGCATGAAGATGCCAACAGAACCACAGTATCAACATGAGACCCTGAGATTCCCGAACCAGACACCCTCCTATCCAGACAGCGTCTCGAGATGTTGCCCATCACAAACAGGATCAGAGACGAGGGACAGACCTGGTGGAGTCCAACCCGCACTGTGAAGCTTGACTTTGTGCCAAGAATGCAGACACATCTGCTTTGGTAAGGACCATATAGCCTTTAAAACCAACCCAGGCACCCCAAACTCCCACAGCGCCCCCCACAGAACAAGTCTAAGAACAGGGTCATAAGCCTTCTCCAGGTTCACAAAACAGACTGGACAGGCAAACTCCCACAATTCCCTTGGCAACATTGCAAACTCCCACAATCCCCTTGGCAACATTGCAAGGGTAAATATTTGGTTTATTAAATTAATTCCACAAGAATCTGTCCAGAGGACTGGACTTATTTTTCTACCTGGATTATTAGCATGCTTCAGGACATCTGGTCCACTGCTCCACAACCAGGACGGAAGCTACACTGTTCCTCCTTAAAGTCTTCAAAATGTCTCAAAAGTTTGAAAGGAATCTTGATTACGGTATCTCAAATGAATCAGAGGTTTAGTCTTGTGGCTTGAATTTTGAACCTGATCCAATATATGTTGGGTTAAATTTTTTCTCAAAATTAGAACGAGACGGAAACAGAAAACTTGCCAATCTTCTCAGGTTTTACGTTGCTATTAGTCTACCCACAGTTACAGCCCAATGAGATACTTCCCCTTAAATCCAACAGAAGACCAGGGGCCTCATGTACAAAGACTTGCGTAGATTTCTTACTGAAAAGTCACGTACGGACAAATCCAGAAAAGTGTCCACGCACAAAAAAATCCAGATTTATCAAACTGTGCGTACACCGGAATCCACGCACATTCCTTATGTACAACACAATCAACGTGGAATTCAGCGCACATGAGAGAGTGGCCGACTCCGCCCTTGACACGCCTCCGTATGAATATGCAAAGTCATTCAAATATGCCATGCACGACAGGAATGTCGTCTCTGCTCCATTGCAAATCATGTCGGAACGTGGAAAAAAGAGGAACTTCACGGACTGTGAACAGAAATCACTTCTGAGTGAGGCAGAGAAGCACGGAAAAAGGCTTCATTCGGCACGCACAGTGCAAAACAAACCATCCACTTTTAAATAAGAAGTTGACCAAGCTGATCTAACATGCCTGTATAGCTTAGTGGCGAACGCGCCCGCCCTTCGTCCCAAAGGTCGTGAGATCGACTCCCGCTTGGTACAATGTTTTTTTTTTTTCATTCCAGATTTAAAGACCACAGGAAAACTATTGAATGAAACAACAAGAAATAGAACAATACATGAAATGAAAGGAAGCAGACGATTTATTGTTTTGTAAATAGTTTTCATGTGTATTTCAATCTGGAACGAAAAAAAAAAGAAAAACGTTGTACCATGCGGGAGTCGATCTCACGACCTTTGGAACTAAAGGCAAGCGCTTTACCCACTGACCTAAACGTAGGCGTGTTAATACAGCTTGGTTAACTTCTTATTTAAAGAAATTACATCTCATTGTTGTCAATATTGTTGCCACTATCTGGCGCATGCTTTTATATCCACTCATCTAATTGCGTCCATGTGGATGTAATAATCGTTAATCATGTGTGTTTGGTGGGATTTATGATTGTTTTCACATCGTGGACACGGTTTCACAGATCACCTGTAAGTGTCGCCAAAGGAACAATAACCACAGAAACGTGCGTACGCCAACAGGGGAGCAGCCGTGGATTTCTACGTGGATGCGCAGATATTCCCGTTCATATCAGATTTGATACATACGCCACTTTGCGTGGAAAGTGACGTGCGCAATGTTTTTGTGCGCACGCATGGTTGATACATGAGGCCCCAGGTCCCATTGCGTTGTAACTCCAAATTTTTCAAGACTGTTTTTTTTTTAATGTTTAGTTTAGAACAGGGAAGTACAATGGCACAACTGGTAGAGCTGCTACCTCTCAGTGAGCAGGTCCCTAGTTCAAATCCCAGTCCGGGGGCCTTTCTGGGTGGTTTGCATGTTCTCTCCGTGCGTGCATGGGTTTTCTCCGGGTACTCCGGTTTCCTCCCACGGACCAAAAACATGCATGTTAAGACTGATTGGTAACTAGGTGTGAGTGGGAGAGTGAATGGATGTTTGTCTCTGTGGCCCTGTGATGGACTTGCGACCTGTCCAGGATGTACCCCGCCCCTCGCACAGTGATTGCTGGACATGGGCACCGGCGACCTCCTTGACCCAAAAATGGAAGAAGCGGGTAAAAGATAATGGATGGATGGATAGTTTAGAACAAACACATTTTGTTTTAAATTTAAAAAAACTTTTAAATCAACAAACTGGCACCAACCAAGGACTAGCAATTTGGTAAGTGGTTTATACTGTACAATCAGTAATGAATTACAAGAGTACGGAGCCCCCGAGGGGACATGGGAAAAAAAAAATCTTTGCGTGCGCTCGCAAAAGGTTTTGCGTTCGCACGCAATATAGTGTTATCTCACAGATAACAGCACACAAAATAATCTAATAAGATTATTTTCTTCTTCTGCTTCCTTTCATTTCATGTATTGTTTTATTTCTTGTTGTTTTGTAAATAGTTTTCTTGTGCTTTTTTAATCTGGAATGAATAAATAATCTAAAAAAAATAAAATAAAGTTATACCATGTGGGAATCGAACCCACTAGGTCTGGATAAGGTTTGGTGCAGCTACCGCAGTGAGCTACCAGGACGTGTCTGTCTCATAAGGTTTACAGTTATTTTAAATGAACCGCCCCTCATAAAATTCTGGCTACGTCCCTGGGAAGTGACAGGTGAATCCACGGAGCGTGAACGTGGAATATCAGTGTTTCCCCTACCATTATACAAGCGGGGTGCCCCACCCCGTCAACAGAACTGAGCACCCCGCCTAACAAACCAAACTTGCCCCCCACACACCCACCCGGCACTGACATAGCACTAAGCTAGCGGCGCGAAATATAGGCTGTCTAGCTAAAAAGCTAAAGGCGCCTCTTCTCTTGTGCTGAACGCCCCCCACATCCCCACGCTCAAAAACTGTTGGTACAAGTTGCACTCAGACATGTCTCCGATGAGATGAGCACCCCGCCAAGGCAAGTTAACTAGGGGAAACACTGAATATACAACATAAAATGACTGTTACCACTGCAACACACACTGGACATCCTTATATTTAAGGCTGATTTCAAATTTCAATTTAATTCAGTTTATTTATATAGCGCCAAGTCACAAACTCCTGCATGAACGTCAACGGGTGTGTGCTGTTATCTGTGAGATAACACTATATTGCGTGTGAACGCAAAACCTTTTGCGTGTGCACGCAAAGAAAAAAAAATTCCCCAGTGTCCCCTCGGGGGCTCCGTACAAAAGTACCAGTAAAAAAAAAAAGTAAAAAAGAGAACAACAGGGCTGAAGTTTTTTGTTTTTTGTGCTCGTAAGCACAAATGTTTAATTCTGAAGGGTGGGGAGGGAGAAGGGAAAATGACAGAAAAAGGAAAGGGGATAGTCCCTGCCACACACAACAGACATCACATTACGGTACATTACAAGCTACATTTAGCCACATATTCTATTTGGTTGTACATAAAAAGCACTGTGGGAAAATCAGAGGTTCATCAGCTGCACCCTAGACAAAGATGAGGCCCAAACCTTCAGAAATTTCTTTTCAAACTTTCTTATTGGGGGTAAAACACTTAAAAACAAGAATCAGTGGGCATCACAAACAGGAAACAATTTATATTAGAAAACAAAAGAAAGTTCACAGTTAATCACATTTTTTGAACCAACTACCTCAAACTCAATGACCAGGATGCAGCCACTTATTTTTTCCAACAAAGCAAATGAAAAATAAATAATGTGTACAATTAAACAACATCAAGGAGAAGAAACTAATTTCCTATCAATCTTGTTTAACTGTGTACATTTTGTAACAATATTGAATAAGAACAGTGATAGGTTTGAGCCTACAGTGTGTTGTGAGTTTTCTCTAGTGCTTTTACAGACAACCAAACCTGCTCTAAGCTTTGCCATCAAGTGTCTGTGCCAATGTGCTTGAGTTAGTCTGTTTGAGGTGCAAGTCGCCTTCCATTTCCTGCTTGCCGCATCTGGAGGGAGAAGACAAATGAACCAGATCATGTGTAGTATAAATAACGCAAGGAGTTATGATTTTGTGTGTTAAAAACAATTTGATAAATGATAAACTGATTAAATTCTTAAACTGTCAATAACTTTTAAAAGAACGTGGAAGTGAAACTCCCTTCTTGTGCTTTCTGATTAAAAGCACAGAAATATACTGCATCTGGTTTACAAGTTAACTTAAAACTTAATGTTGCAAAACTAGAAACTTAATAATTTGCACATCTTTTTAAAGCCAAACACTTTATGATTTTTGAATCCACTACTTAAAATTGTTTAGTTTTATATTTGTACTTTTTTAAACAAAAAAAATAAAATTTTACAATTAGTTAGATTAAACAATTGATTATAAAAGCATTCAAAGCTCAACTCAGCATTTCTTTACAACTTACCCTGACGTTGGTCCGTTTCCTGTCCTTTCATTCGACTGCAGGTACAACTCAGAGAGCAACTTTAATATATTCAGAGCAGCCTGTAGAAGGTAAAAACAGCTTTTATTTTCCTGGCAATTTTGCATCAACAGTCGGAAAATAAAATCAGCAAGACAGAAAATGTATACTACCGTATTTTCTGGCCAATAAGTCAGTTTTTTTTAAACTAATTTTCATGTCCTGTGACTTATACGGCAAAGCGACATATTTAGGGATTTTCCCCAAATATTTTTAGACAAATTTTTGGCTGAGATATGACCGTTTCCATTCATTCTGATAAAAATGGAGCAGTACCACTTTCGGCCGCTAGGGTCCACCGACCGTTCCCAGCTCATGTGTCCGACAGCAGACATCTGGTTGGACTCACTGTCGCAGCACGGCCTCCTGCTCTCTGGAGGTCTGAACTACTGTTAGCTCAGTGTTTTACTGTTAGCAAAATTGGTCAAGAACAACAGGACAGATTTTTTTTTTAAACTTACAGAAAGTAACCACTGGATGGACATTTACAACTGATCAGCTATAGGAGATGTTTGAGCTAAAACTCGATTTATTTATAATTAATTTTCGCAGCGCGCACACGTTTGGAAGACCGTCAAAGCGAAACAATTTAAATCCAGCTGATTTGAACATTACGTTAAAGTGTCTGTGACATCATCTTCCTTCTTTGCATAAAATGTTACAAGATATATATCTTGTATCATTCAACTAATGTTCGTTTTTGCAAACAAAATGATAAATTAATGAAAATTCCTTTCAAACTTGAGTTTAAAATTAAAAACCGTGTTTCTTCACGGGACGTCCGACTACACGCGAATGCACCATCTGTGACGTAGGAGGATGAACCTCAGTCCGTGTCTGCCATGATAACGCATATTCATTCTCTGCCAGATCGCCTTTTTTTTGTATAATGCCGTTACGTTGTGTTGCATTTGGGTGTTCTAATATCATCAGTGAACAAGTGAGCCTTTTCACTTTCCCAAAAGATGAAATACTTCGTCAAGTATGGAATAAATAAAGCTGCCCCCGCTCTCGGAGCTCCCTCGCTTCCTGAACAGGTAAGACAAAAAAAAAAATACGGGTGCAGACCTAAATTAGAACCTGCTGTTTCTGCTCATCTAACTTCCTGCTTCCCAAACTGAAGACAAATTGCTCAAATCTTAACTTAGATTGCTAATTTCGTCGTTTTATTTCTTGTCCGCCATGAATATTTAATAGGGGCGTTCTAAAGACGTTCATCCTCCTACGTCACAGATGTTGCATTCGCGTGTAGTCGGACGTCCCGTGAAGAAACACAGTTTTTAATTTTAAACTCACTTTGAAAGGAATTTTCATTAATTTATCATTTTGTTTGCAAAAACGAACATAGTTGAATGATACAAGAAATATATTGATAGGAATTTGTAAACACCTTCATTTAAACATCTTCACCTAGAACGAGAACCACACAAAGAAACAAGAAATGATTATAATTTGGTCACACTTTGCAAAGGGGATATCACTTCAAACTCGCTTGGAGCAGAGCTCAACCGTGTTTGAAGCAAGTCCGAATTGGTCAGCGCATGCTGGGATTTTATTCTCCCAAAAGTAGGACAGAGGTGAGATTCAGATATCACATGAACATACAAGAACGTAATATCAAAAACAAACCAGAACGTGATGTCAGAACATTATTATCTGTAATCAAACATAAGCTGGCCCAAACCAGCGTCCTTGTTCTGTGTCAAGGAGACGAATGCACGCACTCTTTAGATAAGTGTTTGTTACATACAGAGAGAATTTAGAAAGAGAGTTGAGTAATGATTTTGTTAGAGTACATTAATAAATTAAATTTTATATGATAAATGTTAAAAACTATCATATCTTGTAACATTTTATGCAAAGAAGGAAGATGTCACAGACACTTTAATTTTTAAAGGAAAAGTTCAGCTCAGAAACACTTTTGCTATGTCAGCAAACATATTTTTTAAGGTGTATATCTTGTTAAATTTTAAAGAAATGAAGCGTATCCGCTCGTTGCGCGTGCACGCTTCGCAGCACTGACGTAGCGAAACTATTTGTTTTTATTCAGCTGATTTGACCATTATGTTCATTTATTAAGGAAAAGTTCAGCTCAGACACATCTTTGCTATAATTTTCAGCAAACAAATAATAGTTTTTAAGTGGTAATCTTGTTAAAGTCCTACCGTGCACGCTCCTGTGGCCATTTGGCAGCCAATCCATTTTGGGCAAAACACCGGCCCACATTTCCGGGTTGTCACCGCTGACGCGTAACATACGCGACGCGTCAGCGGTGACGCATAATAGATGCAACGTATACAAAGGTGCGACACGTTTATGGATTTTTCCACTTTATTGGACATAATCGGACTGATGGGACTTATAGGGCGGTGCAACTTTTCAGCCAGAAAGTACGGTAGTAAAGGATACAACATCCTTCCTTCAAAAATCTCAGCAACTTCAGCAGCAGGTTGGTTGATGACTTGTCATGCTAACAACACAAGTTAATTCCGTTGTTCAGTATCCATTAGTACATACCCGTTTTCTCCTAAAGCCCATTAAAAAAAAATTTTTTAATTTTTTTTTTGGTGCACTATTGTGTTCTTAAAACTGTATATTGGCATGTAAAATTTTGTGTACCAACTTATTTTTCTAACAAAACTTCTTCCTTTATATAAAAGACAAAAAACAAGCAAACAAAAAAAACTTTATTTTAGATGAGCGAAAAATTTGCTTTCATTAAATGTAATGACATCTATTTTCTATTTGTTAGTTATTTGTTTTAGTCTATTTACCGGCATATTTTATTTTACCTAGTAGCTCTTCATAATCATGAAAAATAAAAGTATTACCGGGTAGTCATGTTCTGGAGGATCTGCCACTGAGGCTTCATAGTAACATCTCTTTAATGAAACAAGGATAATGAGTTACAACATTTAATTTCCCTTTGGGATTAATAACGTATTTTTGAACTGTCTGAATTGTAAAAAATTTATTTAAAAATTTTAAGGTGCATCTTGTTCGGCACCTCGGTCTGGATTTTCTGCCTCAACTGTTCAAATTAAACCAAATCAGAAGTGCAACTCCTAAAACAACGTCACCACGGTTTCCTACGGAACATTGTTAGCTCAGATCAGAGAACTCTTAAAGGTCCACTGACGTGATTTTTTTTACTATTCATAAAATTGCTCAAAATATATATATTTTATCATTTAAATATGTTCGTTTTTGCAAACAAAATGATAAATCACTTTAATTTTGCTTTAAAAGTGATTTTGAACTTCAAGCCGTGTTTAATCATGGGAAATCCGATTACACGCGAACGCACCATCTGTGACGTAGTGAGAGGCAGAGGGCTCTGGTCTCTTTAATAGCGGACAATTTAAAACCCGACGAATTTATCAATCTATGTGAAGATTTGAGCTATTTGTCTTCATTTTGGGAAGCAGAAAATAGTTTGGGTGATGGAACAAGAAACAACAGGATCTAATTTAGGTCTGATGCTGTATCAGACTTACCTTCATGTCGAGCTGCTCACACGCGCGCACTGTGACAAGCCCAGAGCTCTGCCCGGTGTTACGTCACAGATGGTGCGTTCGCGTGTAATCGGATTTCCCATGATTAAACACGGCTTGAAGTTCAAAATCACTTTTAAAGCAAAATTAAAGTGATTTATCATTTTGTTTGCAAAAACGAACATATTTAAATGATAAAAGATGTATATTTTGAGCAATTTTATGAAAATTAAAAATCATGTCAGTGCCTCTGACACTTGGTGGCACCAAACTGTTGCTTGATAATGAAACAAGGAAGTAGTTTAAATAAACAACCCATTAATGGGTGGGCATTGAGGGTCCTGCTCTACAGTGGTTTAGATCCTATTTAACAGAGAAGCTTTTGTGTGCATATAGGTTCTGTGGAGTCCTCTGTAGCATCTCTCACATGTGGAGTACCTCAGGGATCTATACTTGGCCCCCTTCTGTTTTCCCCTTCTTTACTACCTCTGGGATATATTATCCAGAAACATGGCGTCTCTTTTCATTTTTATGCTGATGACAGCCAAATTTATGTGCCATTAAAACAAGATAAACAGTACTCTGTGAACCAACTCCTGGAATGTACGGCAGAAGTCAAAGCATGGATGTCACAGAACATTTTACTGAGAAAAAGACAGAGGTCTTGTTGTTTAAGCCCAGTAATGGTTCCAAAGTCCATGCTGATTTGGGTCCTTAACAAAACATCTCACTGAGACAGCATCTAACCTGGGTGAGAGGCTGGACAATGATTTTAAACTAGATGCACATATTAAATCAGTGATCAAGTCTAGTTTTTATCACTTGAGACAACCGGCCAAGACCAAACCATTTCTGTCACAACATTACTTTGAGATTTTAATTTATGCTTTCATCAAAACTCAACTGGACTACTGTAATTCACTTTATGTGGGTCTGAGCCAGTCATTACTGACTCGACTTCAGCTAGTTCAGAATGCTGTGGCTTGCCTTTTAACTGGTACCAGAAAAAGTGAGCACATCACCCGTTTTAGAATCACTACACTGGCTCCCAGTTCGTTTGCAGATTAATTCTAAAGTTACAGTACATGTATTTTATTTGTTTTCAAGTGTCTTCATGGTCTCGCCCCACAGTATCTGTCCAACCGGCTCCAGCCGTACATTCCCTCACGCTTTCTGAGGTCAGCTGCTGTTGGCTGTTCCCAAAGTCCAATAAGAGGCTGAGAGGTGATCAAGCGTTCTCAGTCACTGCCCCTATACTGTGGAAAGATCTATCTTTGCATGTCAGGCAAGCTGACTCACTTTTTGTTTTTACTTATAGATTATTGTTTGAATTGATTGTTTTCAAAAGGGGCAGATATAAGATTTTTTGTTCTTTCTGTTGCCTTTCATTTTATATTTTATTTTCATAAAATTCATGTAATTGTTGTGCATTATTTTGATAAAATGAATAAATAAATTAAAAAAAAAACTTCTCTGATGACACTTTTTTCCTCTTTGGCTTTTAACTCAGCTTGAAATGTTGGTTTTACTGTTTTTAAGTTATTTGTTTTATTGTTTTTAAGGTTTGCTGTTTTATGATTTAGTAGTTCATTATTTTTATTGTATCTGTTGATTTTATAGTTTTTTATGCTTGTGTTACTGTACAGCACTTTGGCAAACAGAGCTGTTTTAAAGTGCTTTATAAAGTTGTATTGTACTATGTGAAAACAGGCTTTTTTACACTGAAATAAATTAACCTGTTGTCTGTTGTAAAATCCCATTCATAATTTCAATTAAATGTCACAAGAGAACTGGATTTAAAGGCGCCGATTTATATTTTCAAGCACTGTTTTCTAATTCTTTATGAACAATTATGTTTTTCTGATGGCCTCCATGTATTTAGGTCGACTGCACCTTCTGAGTGTTGCAGGATTATACTGATGCACTGTGGACGTTACTTTTTTTCATATTACCAACCATATCATGACAGGACTCTACGTCTTTTCCAATCCCATGACTGATGAGTGGAGGCTGGCAGGAACAGTTAATAAGAGACACAAACTCATTCTTATTGTTTTTGGGAAAGTCTGTGTAATCCACCTGAAAAAGAAATGATGTACTTAAATAAATTTGAACAAACAAACATAAATGCATGCGCTCATGTGGGCTGATCTATCACCTGCAAGTTCTGCACAGATGCAAGGTAGCTGAGCTGCTCAGTCGGCCTGGTGAGAGGGCCGTGAGGCAGCTGGTTCAAATTATTTTTATTCTTCAGGATAGTCTCAGCTGTCATGGATGTCCCAGCATAAAGCAGCTCGTTGGCAATCATGGCAGTGATGGTGGCCTTGCCTGGATTGGGCACAGCTCGGCTATAGTCCCTGGCTTGAGATCCCTGGCAGGCTCTGACTGCTTGGGCCACCTCAGGCATCATGGGCAGAATACCTGCCGGCAGCTGCTGGGTGCTGATGTAAGGCAGGCGGAAGTCCTCCTCTTTAGAACCTTCCATGAAAACAGTGTTTGTAAGAGAAGGTTTACATTTGAATACAGACAAGACAGTTTCAACAAGAACTTACCCAAGGCCACCCCCTCTACAGAACCTGGTTCAAAGAAGGTCACTTTGCGCCCATCACTTGGTTTTTTTACAGGGATCTAAAGAAAACAATTTAAAGAATAAAGATTTAACAAGATTAAAACGTGAAATGTTTATTTGGCTTTCTTGATAATGACTGAGCAGTACTTTTTCATCTGTTTTAAGAGCTGGTTTGGGAGGCTGAGGCTGAGGCACTTTATATCCCAAGAGTTCCAGCATTTTCTCTGCTGCGTTCCTCTTGGCCACCTTCTTACTCGGTCCCATTCCCTCTGCGGACTGGCCGCACACGGTTACCTGGACCAGAATATAAAGGTAAAAATGAATGACAAGAAATAAGCAGGTAAGAAAAGAGAAAATCAGATATTCAACACTTTCTAAACCTTGCTGCTAGCACAGCTGAACTGCAGTTGGCTCACCTGCATGACAAACTCCCTGCGTCGCGGCAGACCTCGCTCTGTAACCATGGCGTACTCAGGCTCCTTCTCCTTCTTCGCCTGTTGGATCTGAGCCAAGCGGCTGATGGGATTCATTCCCTGGCCGTACTCAGGGCTGGTCTGCAGCTGTTGACATGATGAGTTAATCATTACTTAATGAAGACTTTTAGGTCTGCTCTGACTCAACCCGACTCGACTTCTGAAGGCACATCACCTTGATGATGGATTTGGTTTTCTTTTTGATGCGCGGCAGTTTCTTTTCCACGCTCGGCACTTGGGGTAGCCGCTTCAACTCGTTCAGCACTGCCGCTGCTGCCAGCTTCTTGGCAATCTTTTTGCTTTTACCCTCGCCTTCTCCCACGAACTCCCCAACTGAAACACGCACTACAAAACTTTTCATGTGTGGAGGGCCATCTTCTTTTAAAACCTTAAAGCAAACATGACAACAACATTCTGCTTAATTTAACTAAAAAGAAATGCAAAGTTTGTTGGACAAAAACAAATAAAATCAAACCTCAAAGTTGACGGGTAAGTTCCGTTTGAGGGAAATTTCAAAAACTTGACTGATTTCTGATTTGTTCAAGTTCTCCTCCTCGGGTTCACCATTCATCTGTGAAAGACAATAAAAAGGTAAAAGGTCGATTAAAGTGTAACTCACCGCAAAATTAACTTTTTTTAGCTGATAAACTCCCTAGAATATGTTTAAAATGTTTATGTCTGTGTTATTTTTCATGTATTTGTGCGTATTTGTTTAAATCGGCAATATTCCAAAAACATGCATGTTAGGCTGATTGGTAACTCTAAATTGACCCTAGGTGTGAGTGAGACAGGTCCCTCTTGTAAATGAGTCCCTGTGGCTCAATGAGGCTAGCCTGTATAAATAAAAGTTGAATTGAATTGAATTTGGTCTAAAAACGTGTTTACGGTACTCCTATGGGTAGAACTGGTGAATTACACCTTAATTTTCTTATTGGTCAATTCATTCATTCATTCAATTCATTCAACCTTTATTTATACAGGCTAGCCTCGTTGAGTCACGTGACAGAGAGTCAAAACTCTCATGTGTGACGTGTCTGCTCATGTTTGACGTCACATCGTCTCCGCCCGAGTATAAAAGAGGTTCAACCAGAGCCACTCCCCTTGCAGAGATCGTCTCTGCACTCTTGCTTTCTGTCCGCGCGCACACACACTCTCCCGCGGTGCGACAGTCTGTACAAGCACCACTGATCGATATAATTTTCAGATTAGCAACTTATTTATTTTAAGAATACTTTTCACTTCATCAAAATCTAATCAAAACTCCAGCGTTCTAAAAGTATGTGGTTGTATTTGTTTTCTTATTCTGTGAAGGACTGGTAATGCATTAATGCCTATTTGGTCTAGAGGTAGGGAGCTGGTTTGGGACCCAAAGCACCCGGATTCAATCCCCGGTCACGGCATACATTGTGGTATTATTTTCATTTTTTTAAGCCTTTTGTTTCGGATAGATCGGGTGAGAATAGATAAATACATCTACATAATAATTCTTTGTTGTTGCTTGTTTTAAGTTGTTTATTTCTAATGTAATTTTAACATTCACAAACAATAACAGTCTCTCGTCCTGGCCACACCTCCTCACTCACTCCCCACCCGCCTCCTCCTCCTTTAGGCGGTGTCTGTTGACACTCCCATTTTTTGCATTTTTCAAATCTTGTGCTGGGGCGGAGTTATCTTCTGACGGTGAGGTGAGTTACACTTTAAAGGTTCAGCATGTAATTTCTGGAACACGCTGGAACTTGGGAAAATTTTGAACAGAGACACGTTTCTGGTCCCTCCCCCTCAGAGCCATATATGGCTCTGAGGCTTGCTCTTGCCCTTGCTCTGCTGAAATTCAAATTCAAGCTCTGTTTTTATTGGCTGGTTAACGGTGGGTCACTGTGGCTTTTTAGAAATGCTTTTAGAGAAGCAAGGGGACAATAGTTTTTTTCAGAGATTACTTGTCTAAAATCAGTATGTCAGGAGGTAGTGACAGAGTGAAGAAATATGTTAAAAATATATTGTTAGAAAAGTTACATACAGCTCCTTTAAAGACTAGTGGACAGCTGTCTGGTACAGTTTTCATGCCGAGTGTGCGCCGTTTGTCTCACCACTGGACACTGCTGCAGCATGGGTTCCTTCTGCAGCACTTTCAGAGCCTTAGCAGCAGCTTCGTGTTTGGCCATCTGCCTCGTACGCCCCCTCCCAATGAACTGCTGGCCTCCGATGGAAAGCTCCATCTGGTAGATCATTGGTCCCATTGGAGGAAATGGATAGTAGTACCTGGACAAATAACTGCACTATTATTTTCCTCAAACAATTATAAATAAAACATTTTTTTCTGTCACAAGTCCATGTGATTTGAACTCACTGTTGCATAGAGCGCTGGTAAGGCCCAGGAGCACGGACATTATAGTTAAAGTTTGGCGGCCTAATCCCTGGGTATGGGTCAATAGGTTTAAAATTAGCCTTTTTACCGAGCTTCACACAAAGAGCATTCAACTCCATGGTATGTGTAATGCCATCTGCAGTAAGAAAACAGACTGAATTATGAACACGAAGAGTTAATTGGAAGGAAATGCCGACAGAGCCAGTGGAAGCGGCCCACCTGGGTTCCTGCCTGTGTTGCGGGGTGTCCTCATGGTGGGCTTGGGAAGTGTCGTCTCAGCGAGAGCAGATGCAGCAGCGGAATGCTGAGCTTTCTTGATGCTGGTCCCCTCTGCCTCCCAGTGCTGATCTCCCAGTGTGAGCCTCACTGAAAAAATCTGAAACAGATTCTTTATCGTTGGAACGATCCAGGCAAAAGAGCAGGTAAGATCCTGTGCAACACGATCCTGCAAGACTGAACATCACTAGGTTTCTTGTTCAGCTGATTTCTAGTTGATTTTATCTGGTGAAACGACCACTGAAGAAGTCTCCACCACTTTAAATTGTTTGTGGGACAGAATAATAATAATAATAATAATGAATTCAATTTATAACGCGCTTTTCATTAGTGAAAATCTCAAAGCGCTACACACATTGAATGCTACACACATTCATACACCGGTAGCAGCAGACTACCATGCAAGGTGCTTTCCAGTCCTACCGGGAGCAACTCGGGGTTAAGTGTCTTGCCCAAGGACACAACGACACATGGTGTGGGGAACCGGGATTCGAACCGCCAACCTTCCGATCGGGGGACGACTGCCATTACCACTATGCCACGGCCGCCAGCAGAAGTTCAAACACTGGAGCCTGCGTGGTCAGTTAAGTCAAGCCACGATGTAAAAGCAGCTTTGCCCTACTGCCTTCTGCTGCTACATGCTGAGAAAGTCTGTGTTGTGCATTTATTGAACACAGGACAGATTAATGCAGGGTTCACACAATGAGTTGTCAACTTTAAAGCTGAAAAAAAAAGAAACTTGGAACATAATTTGTATCTATTGTTGAAAGGAGTTGATCAAGCTTTAACGTGAGGCGGTGACAGAATCTGACTGTAGAGCTCAACAAGGAACTTCCTGTCTACAGACACTGTTTAAATGTGTGCTACGTACGGTACTGTCCTCTGATGAAAAAACAAACAAACAAACACACAAGTTTAACTGTCCTCTTGAGTTCAACGACTTCAGCTCTCAAATGCCTGTCAGAAAACATCACAACTACAGAGTGGCTGCCTGGATGTTCAGTATGTCATTCATGATAACTTGTGTTTTCTTCTGTAATTTTAAAAAGAGAAAATCTACAAAGGTTTAAACTTTCAGGTCGTCCAGGACATGATAAAATCAAAAAAGGCGTTCAATACAAGCAGGACTCTCAGACAGAGGCTGGTCCACCCTAAGGAAAAAACACCCACACACAAACAGAGTGGTGTAGTGTACGCAGTCCAGTGCAACGAGGACTGTCCAGACCTCTACAATGGGGAAATTAAACAGCCTCTTCACAGACGAATGTCTAAACATAGGAGAGCCTCCTCTGGACAAAACTCAGCTGTTCACCTCCACCCCACGGACAAGGGACACTCAACTGAGGACCAGAATGTGCAAATTTTGGATCGAGAACACAGGTGGTTTGAGAGGGGGGTGAAGGAAACTGTTTATATCAAGAAAGAACGGCCCTCGCTCAATAGAGGAGGAGGTCTGAGATTTCAACTTTCCAAGACTTATAACTCAGTTTTGGGGCTGATTCCCAAACGTTTTACACCGGATGGGAGCAGAGGTGTCTTGTCTGTGAATTAGACTAGCAAAGTTTGTTGAGAAGCCTCTGCTGTTGGGTTGTGAGGTGTGATTTGTCAATTTACATACAGTTGTGTGTCTTCTGTCAGAAGCCGTGTTTCCATCAAGGTTTCTAGCTGCGCATTTTGAAGTATCGCAGCAGAAAAGCTTAATGGAAACGGCAAAATCCGAATTTACTTCCTCAAATTCGCCAAAAAGTTTATACGCTCGCTTGAGGTGGTTTTTGGGATCTTCGAAAATGAGCAGATGCGCAAAACGACAGATGGAAACAGATTTGCCGACTCAGTTCTGCCGTAGCGAACATTCACGTCACGTGACGTTCAGCTGTTTCCGCTCCGGACAACATGTAACATCGCTAAAACTAGTTGGCATGACAGAATAAATACAACTTGCCCGATAGCAACACGTACCTGAAATATTCTCTCCATTTTGACGAGATGTGTGGCCGGGTTCTGTTTTCAACCGCTACTTCCGGTTTACTGTAGACATGCGTAACGCTGACGTCTGACGTAATGACGCTGACGTAATGACGCTGTGCGTGGCCCGGTAGATGCGATTCAAGCCAGTTGATGGAAACACTTCTGCTTCGCATTAATTTGTATTTACATATTTGCGAGATTTCAAAAATTAGCTCAAAATTCGAAATGAAAATGGATGGAAACACAGCTTGAGACCTCAAGGAAACTCCTACTGTTAAGGTGTGATTTGTCAATTTACATGTATGTGTTACCTCAACTTGCAATTTACATATGTCGGTGCGAGACTCCTAAGACTGTTTTAACTCCACGCGCACACAGTCTGTTCATAGAATTGATAAAGCCCTCTGGATAGGGGTCGAAACGTCTTCTGTAACAAATAAAGTCCAGTTGATCTTGTATTGAACGCCTTTTTTGATTTCAGGTTTTTATTTACACTGTCTGATGGGCTGTGGTAAAATATTTAATTAGAAATGAGTGAAAAGTGATTAAAAAAAAGAAGAGATTAGAAATTATATATACCAGTAATCTTTCATTCTGATTGACAAAACCAATTCGTTGTGAACAATAAGTTTTCATATTTGACACAAGAAATATAAAAAAATATAACAAACTTGAAATCAGAGAAGCCAGTTAGCTGAATTTGTGGCAAAAGTTTTTAGTTTAATAATACAGTGAAAAATCTTGCAGTTCTTGTTAACCTGTGTTTTGTGAGAGAAGTGTGTCATTCCACTTCTTGCTCACTGTACCTTGGAATGAGCTGGTCCTTGCTCAGAAAGCAGCTTGTACTCCGGTTGGATCTTATTAAAACGGGCTAACTCATTCACCAAACACATGGGGGTCTTCTCTTTAGGGTTTGCCATGTTAGAAACTGAAAAAAGACAAAATCACAATCAAAGAAGGATATACTGTAGTTAGTTGTAAAGACTCAGCTTTTAACTCACTGAATATTTGAAAGTAACAGTGCATTATGATTTTTTTTTTAATCAATAGGAAGAAGTATGTACTAATATACCGTAAATCTTAATAAAACCCACCTGTGGTGGTATTATAAGGAGTGGCAGAGCCTGCTGGGAGAGCAGAGGTCCTGACAGGCTGACTGGCACTCTCTGATGCTAAGGCGCCTGTGGCACAAGGGATGCTGTAGCTGGGCTGTGGCTGACCCAGTTGCATCGGGGCAGAGGCAGCAGGCATGGGACTAGCAGGACATGGAAACTGGAGCTGAGACATCCTTGTTGCTCTAGCTTTGCAGGCCGAAGTCAAGCTGGGAAATGTACGATGTGGAAGGGACTGTGAATTGAAGAGGTCTGAATAAAAGCTCTTGCCAGGAGGAGTCTATAGGACAGAAATATTCATATATACAAATTACAGCATCTTGCAAAAATTAAAGCTAATAAACGTATCCATTTTCAGAACAATAACAGCATTGTTAGAAGAAGTGTACCCCCTCCTGCACACACCTCCTAAGATTTTATGGAAAACAAAACATGTGATGTGATTCATTGGGACGTTCTTAGTGTATTGTCACTTTTGCATAGATACGTTTAAGATTCCGTCATCGAACGGCCACAACATTTTACTTTGAAGTCCAAAATACACAGTGAGCCTCGACACCAATCACTCAACTTGCAAATAAAAGAAACTACAGTACTGTAGAGGGAAATAAAGCATCTCAACAAGATGCAACTGCAGAACAAGCTTGTTGTGTTTCATTTATTTAAAGTCTTTTTTAACTTTACTGAAAAGATGAAAAAGTCGTTCTTCCAAATTATATTCTCTCTTTACTTGTGCGAATACACGTAATTTAGAAAATTGGGCCATGCTCCAGAGATTGTGACTCTGAAAGGCCATGCTATATAAAATTTAGTTTCCTATATCAATATTAAAAGTGGCCCTTAACGTTCCAGTAGATGATCATGGCACGAACATGCAAGGTATCTCAATTCTCTGGTGCCACAGTACTGTATGTGGAGCTGTATGATCCAATGCTGACATTTTTTTTAAAACATTTTAGAGGGAAACAATAAAGTCTGCCAAAGAGGAGAAATTTAAAATAGTTGTTAAAATTTGGCAGAAGCTTCTCAGTGGACATAAACATGCTAAAACTCTGAAGGCTCTGCATTTTTCTCCAAGGTCTGTTTATTAAAATAAATCAGCCAATCACCTACCAATACAGAGTCCTGCGCAAAAGAGTGAGGTGTGTTGCCATCATAAAATCCCAATTTACCTCATTTTTTCCCTAAAATATGGATTTTTTTTAATAAAAAAAAATGTTATTAGTTTCATTAAGAATAAAATATGGGTTTATGAGATTTGCAAATCAATGCATTCAGTTTATTTTTCACAACATCCAAAAAAAGAAAGAAAAGTTAAGTCAGGTCCTCTAGACGGGTTCAAAAAACAAAAAAACTGTAGAAATGTTTTGTCTCTCATCCCAAAGCCTTCAGTCTGAAGCTGTATTCAGCTCAGCTTTATAAACAGTACCATATCTATATATACATATAAATAAATATACTGTAATAGCAACATAGTGAATCAACCAGTTTGTTATTGATATTCAAAACTAGCTGTTCACATGATAAAAGAGGACCATCAGCCTAATAATAGATTGTTAACACCCTGTTTGCTATTCACAGAGGGCTGAGAGATACTACAGTACCAATACAATAACAGCATTGTAAGAGGGGGACAGTTGAACACGGAGGCCTCCACCTCTGTTTAATGATGGATGGTTTCTTTTCGCTTCTCTCTCTATCAAGGATGTGAACATCTTCATCCCTGAAAGAGTGACCGCTGGCCTGGAGATGAGTGTAGACCGCAGAGTCCTGACCTGATGATGTTGATCTTCTGTGCTGGGCCATCCTTTTGGCCAGTGGCTGTTTAGTTTCCCCGATATAAGACTGATCACAGCCCTCCTGACACTGAACAGCATACACAATATTACTCTGTGCCGGGGGACTGGATCTTTGGGATGAACCAGTCTTTGCCGTAATATATTTTGGGGTTTAAAAGCCACTGGGACGTTGTGTTTAGAAAATAAATGTCTCAATTTCTCTGAAACTCCTGCAACATACGGAATGACCACTGGTCTGGGTTCCTTCTTTTCACCTGATGGCTGGCTGGAGTCCTGTTTGGGTTTCTTCTCTGCTTTCAGGAAGGCCCAGTTAGTCTTGTGTGTGATTTCTCCTTCTGTCTGGCTCCTGAGTTAGTGGGGACGCTGTCTGCTCTGTGGTACAGAGTCCTGGTGACTCCTAACTTGTGCTCCAGAGGGTGATGGGAGTCGAACTGTAAATACTGGTCTGTCTGGGTGGGTTTGCAGTACACCCGTTTGGAAATGTCCTCCATCAGAAACTGAGACCTCACCGTCCAAGAAAGCCAACCTGCCTTTTTAATTTTTTACATTTTCTCATGTGAACTTGTTTATCCAGAGTTGATGTGATCAGTAAAATGTTGGACTTCCTGAGATTTAATTTTAACCCAGGTGTCATCAACATACCTGAACCAATGACTTGGTGGTCTCCCTGAAAAGGATGTCAAGGCTCCCTTTTCTACCTCCTCCATTGGCAACAATAGGAGAAACTGGAGACCCCATAGCACACCCATGTTTCTGCCTAAAAACTGTACATCATCAGTCCATTTATCTTCTAGCACCATTTGTCACTGCCATTTTTTGTGAATAGTGAATATTGTGCTGTACTGCATTGTGTTTATTGGTTGGTGTGTACATGTGTTTTTATTCTATTTTTAACTTCTTTTTATTGCACTTTTATGCCAAAGCAAGTTCCTAGTCGGTGAATTTTTTTTCTTTGACAATACAGTAATAAACTGATTCTGATATGTGAAGTAGGTTGACTGCATGCACAGTTTCAAGAGCTGACACAGTTGCTCTGTGGAATTTTTTTTTGTACAATTTTGTTTTTTTTTAACCCGTCCAGGGGGCCCAACTTAACTTCTTTAGATTGTTCTACCTGGATTATGGATCATGCATCAGGATATCCCAACTTTTTCTTTACAGGGATTTTATTTGCATCCTAAAATTTTGCCCTTTAATGTGTTAGTGTTTGTGGCCAAACTTGTTTTAAATCTTGGAATGTTGTTACACAAACATGCTATGAAAAGTATAAATTGCATTGCAAATTACAGAAAATACTGTATACCTATTTCTCAGCTGCAAATATTCGATGCAACTTTCATCCTCAAAACTTTGTGTTAACAACCTTGTTTCAGTAAAATCATTTTAAAAGTAGTACAGGAGATACAAGGGAAACACTATAGACTAAATCAGAGGTTAAAAAAAAACAATTTGGACAGTTTTCCCTTTGTAGGTGTTTGAGCAGACCACATCTGTTTTATTGTTTGCTTTGTAATTAACTGTTAATTTTGTTTGCAATTCAGACACTGGCTACAGGCCTAGGTACAAAGAAAAGGTAACAATTTAATTAAAACAAAAAAAAAAGTTTTAAGGAACTCTACCTAAAATAAACTAACTGTAAATAAACGTTGGTGTTTTGTAGCAGGATCAACCGGTAAGCTAGTAGCAGTTAAGCTAGTAGTTAGCCGAGCTAATAATTTTTTAAAAAGCACTCAAACACCGTATTTGTGAGTTGTACATCCGACATGATCTGTATTTCACACGATTACACAGTTTATGCATGCCCGAGACCACTGTCAAAACACAAACTGTAACGTTATCTCCAAATTATATATTAGGCCACCGGGGTTTAATCCGAGCCACGTTAGCAAACCAGTCTTCGCTCTGTGGTAGCACCGGTGCGTTTACCTTCACAAAAACAAAACAGACGCTTTCAAAACGAAGCAGTAATGAAGGCGAACTTACAACTAAGAGGTAGCAATGCTTGACACAAGTTTAATAGTCTGGTCATATCGTTTTACATTGATTTACCGGCCGGCGAGTACGAGGGAGCACTAAAGGCAGCTAGCTAACACACAGACAGGTCGGTGGAGAAGCCTCACCTCGTCGCTACTTTTCTTCCTGTTTTTGTTACTCCATAAGAAGCTGTGGTTAAAAGTCGTCTGCTTCTGGTGGTGGCAAGTTTTAAGCGTAGGTGTCTTGTTACTTTATAGTCAAAATGCGCCCATAAAGGAGGCGAGCTTGGGAGGACAAGGCAAACACTAAAGAGAATGGCACAGGGCTTGATTTTTCTCCCGGAAGTGACATCACACCGGAAATTCTTCAAAACTAAAAAATACAAAGTAATTTAACATGTTCAAAATCAAAGCAGCGTAAAGAAACGCTCACACAGTCAAAACAAGGTATTAAGAATTTTATTCTGGTTGCATCAATAAGAAATGTCACTTGAATCAGAACTAGTATTGTAAATATAGTGTAAAAACGCACACATAAATCACTAAGAAGCTCATTTCTTAAGCCAATAAATATAAAATTGGTTGCAATTCACTGTAAAATATTGCTTCTAGGGTCTAAAGTTCACAACTTGAAAGATAAAGGGTAGTTAACTGAGGTGAGTGGTTACGTTCAGGAGGTCACTGGTTGTAAGCCTGACAAATATTCAGCGAGTCTCTCAGCATTAAATCACGTAAACGCCACAGTGCGTCCACCATGGTGGTGTGAGCTCCTTTGCTCTTCAGCCAGTGCGCTGGAAGTCGACTCTCCTGCTCTTTAGTCAAGTGGGCATCTCGTCTTTGTGCTGTTGTGGGGGGAAAGATATTCTCTATTAAAGCAAAAGTCATGTGAGTAAAACTATGCATTTCAAGACATGCAAACAATATATTGAATGTTACTGAGTTTCTTTCATATAAAAAAAGATGGTCAAACTGAATCAGCTTTCGTAAGACGTTGACACAAAGACAGACATAAAACCATTTAATAGGCAAACAGAAGCATCACCTTTGAGCGTTTGGTCCCACTTGCTGACAGTGCTGGTCTCTGAATTTAAACCCTCAATGTACTTCAGGTAGGCCTCTGAGTGGAGCACCCTTTGTGTCTTTGGAGGTGGTGCCACAAACATGGGAGTGGTAGGCTGCAAATGAGATGGCTGGCCCTGCCCTGGATATGGTGGAGGGGCATGCTGCCCTGGACTGAACATCCCAGGCTAATAAACATGAAACAAATGTTCTTAATAAATCAGCACCATATGCAGAATACTTAACCATCATATAAGATTCATGGCTCTAATTCACTTTAGTCTACTGTATTTGTCTTTCTTCACAGCAGATAAACAGTTATGTCAGAAGACAAACTTCTTCACCAAGTTAATCTGTCTACATATTTTGACAAAAACATTTTCTGCTTACCTGCTGAATAAAATGTCCTTGTCCTGGACTTCCTGCCATGCCGTTCATACCTCCGCCCAGCAAACCTGTTTAAACAGGATTTAATTTGTGAAAATTTAGAAAAATGAAACACTAAACTGATGAGTTTGTTCTATATTAAAATCTACGACAGCCTTTATAATTGTTAGTCAATAAATATCAGTTATTAGTCATATGGTATGAGTTTTGTCATGCGTTACATGTGTGAATGTGGATTTTTTTAGTATTAAGTGTGGAATGAGAGTTGTGATAGATCAGTGTGTAGCTCAGGCTGTGCAGCCTGTGGACCAGGTAAACCCCTCCAGCAGGAGAGGCACGACTGCATGTGACTGAGCAGGTGTAGCTGGGACAGCGGGCCCTTACCCTGATGAGGTATGCCAGGGTATCCAGGCATACCTTGATGGAGATGGTGAGGAGGTAGGTGATGTGGCATTGGGCCCACACTAAGAAAACCCTCATGCGGGCCCTGCATGGGCATGTAAGGTGGGCCATAAGCTCCCATCATGCCTTTGGGAAGAGGGTGAGGAGAGCACAACAAATTCATGCATAAGTTACATGCAGCTGACTCTAAACATGCACTACAGTACTACTACTGCACAGAAAGGCTCTTTTCACACACTGACCCCAAGACATGAAAATTTAAAATTATTACATGCTTGAAGTGCTTTTACACATATCTTAAAAAAAAAGGGATGTTTCTGGAGTTTCAGATTGTTACTACCGTATATATGGTGGGAACAGAAACTTTATGTTTGATATAATAATGGACTTAAAGGGACAGTTCAAAAAAATTTAAGTGGGGTTTATTGGAAAGGTTATGGAACATCATTATTTTACCTCTTTTAGATTGTATAAAAGTTTCATAAAGTTCATGCTAAAGCTATTCTTTTAACTCTTACATTGCTGCCAAATTTACATTACACAAATATTTTGTGTGAAACATTTTATTCTTGCTAATTGTAGCACTTGGAAGTGTAGCAGCAGTAGAAGCTATAAACATTGTGCTATTCAAAAGTAAAGGCAATGTGACGTAGAGTTGTATGTGATTATAAAAACGTGTGACAGCAGTACTAGTGTTGAAATCTCACAGGTCCTCTCAGTGCAATGTTCACATTTTACAGGTGAGCACTTGAGTGGGGTCTGAGGAATTGACAATTTGTGTGTGTGTGTGTGTGTGCAGTTTATTTATGATTTTTTTAATACTTTGGGATATTAGTATAGCAATATCAAAAAAATTTAGTACAGTATAGCAATATCAATTTTTTTTTATATATATATTGTGCAGCCCTAATGTAATGTGACTGAAAATAGCATTCACCTGAACAGCTACAATAATTTTTACAATATTTTTTTTAGATCAGTTGTTTTAATAAAGCAATAATCTAGTTTTGTCTTGTTTCTACTCAAACTTTTTATTGATTTATTTTAGCAGATGAAATGTTTGAGAGCCAGTTCTCATTTACAAACATGAACTAGTTGTTAGCTTGTCAATCCCATCAGATGTTTTCTACAAACTGAAAGGTTTGAAAGAGCCATCTTCAGCAGGTAGGATATTGTTTATGATTTTGATAGAACCACACTTGAAACTAAATTAAAATGCTTTTAACAACATTTGATTAAATGGGAAATTAATCCTGAATAATTACTCTAAGTAGACTAAACATTTTTTGAAGAATTCCCTCTTTCAGGCTTTGTAGATGAACATTTAAAATATTTATGAATTGAGTGAATTAAAACAGCTAACCTACAAATGATGAAAAAGCTCACAAAAGCAACAACTGGTTCAGTGTAGTAGTGTGTAAAAGGTTCAGTGTATAAAAGTAGCCGCCAAAAGAAATGGTTAAAAATGAACGAATGTTAAAAAAGCATGTATAATAAATGTAAAATAAAAAATGAATTCATGGTTAAAAACAAAACATTCATGCAGTCGTGCAATATCTCACATAAAGCCAATGATAATGAAAATAAAAACGTACAACATGTAACTGCTTTAAAAGGAGAAAAGAAACACTTTTAAAACGCAGCTTTAGAAAAACAAAAACAAGTTTCAAATGTTTGGAAAATGAGGATTATGGTTGTTTTTTAACAGTCCAGCCTCACTTTCCTGCCGTCTTGTAGTCAGACACTCGTGCTGTCTCTGAGAGGGGTTACCTGACACAGGTGTCATGGTCTGGTTTATCATTCCCATAGTGCTGGGTGAAGGCACCACCCCCATCAGTGCCCCTACAGGGGTACCTGCTCTAGGGGAGCCATGCTTGTAGAACGGCCTATCACGCTCTTGCTGCTCCACTATTTTGGCTGCGCGCTCTGAAACACACAAAAATAGTTTTCCAGTCAACTGCAGCTCACGCAGAAACAACTATTGATCCTGCTGGATGGCTTCACCTTCATACTCTGCTTTCTTGGAAGCATCGAGGTTTCTCCACTCTGTGCCTACCAATCGACTCAGCTCCCCGAAAGAAAAATCTGGGACTCGGGCTTTGATGACTGCTCGCATTTCACTGCTGAAAAGGATGTAACCGCTCATGTTCATCTTCCTCTTGGCTCCTTCCTTCTTTGCTAAACCTTTTATCTTAGGAGTGGCCTTTATGATAGAGCAGACAAGCAAAATATGTGTAAATATTTATACAAGCAGTGCCTTAAATTTTATTTTTTTTCGTTTGTTTAAAGTGTATGGATACCTGGGAAGGTGTGAAGGGCATCATATCTGTGTCGCTTGAGAGAGAGGTTTGCATTTGAGGCAAAGAAGGTGTGGATGGACCATCTTCATCTTCATCGATTTCTTCCATGTCATCATCTGCATCCTCCAAGTCTGCCAGTTTACTCTCAAGCTCATCAATTTTCTTGTTCAAAATGGGTGAAGCTTCCTTTTGCGGCACAACCAGCTTCCTAAAACAGATATCAAAACACATTTTTTTAAAAGATGACAGTAGAGATGGTTCTGTTTTGCAACAGTCATCACTTGAACTCACAAACCTGAAGTAAAAGACCTCGTCCTCGAGCACTTTGGACGAATATGAGAAACGTTTCAGGCCTTTGAACCTTTTCATTTGTCTCTCGGCCTCGTGGTAGCGGCTCTCACACAGCAGAACGTCTTCCTCTGAATACTCAGTTGGTCTGCGTGACAGGTAGTCCTTAAAGCAGGACACTGCACATTTGCCTAGAGGCAGAATTGAGCTCAAGTTAACATTTGTTACTGTTCATTCACACAGTTTGAAGGGACAAGACATGTGGTTTAAAGCAAAATTACAAAGTATATAGTCAGAGAAATAGTTCTGCATTTTAGCTATAGAGCAGTCAATGAACCAGTAAACTTAATGGGAAAACAAATCCGGGAGTCTAAATCTATGGAAGCGTATTGCTGACACCTGGAGAAAATTTTTTGGGGGGGCTTACGTAGTAATAATGTGATACGTATCAAGTAATAACGTGATACGTATCAAGTAATTACTTGATACGTATCAAGTAATAACGTGATACGTATCAAGTAATAACGTGATACGTATCAAGTAATAACGTGATACGTATCAAGTAATAACGTGATACGTATCAAGTAATTACTTGATACGTATCAAGTAATAACGTGATACGTATCAAGTAATTACGTGATACGTATCAAGTAATTACTTGATACGTATCAAGTAATTACTTGATACGTATCACGTTATTACTTGATACGTATCAAGTAATTACTTGATACGTATCACGTTATTACTTGATACGTATCAAGTAATTACTTGATACGTATCACGTTATTACTTGATACGTATCAAGTAATTACTTGATACGTATCACGTTATTACTTGATACGTATCACGTTATTACTTGATACGTATCACGTTATTACTTGATACGTATCACGTTATTACTTGATACGTATCACGTTATTACTTGATACGTATCACGTTATTACTTGATACGTATCACGTTATTACTTGATACGTATCAAGTAATTACTTGATACGTATCACGTTATTACTTGATACGTATCACGTTATTACTTGATACGTATCACGTTATTACTTGATACGTATCACGTTATTACTTGATACGTATCACGTTATTACTTGATACGTATCAAGTAATTACTTGATACGTATCACGTTATTACTTGATACGTATCACATTATTACTACATAAGCCCCCCCCCAAAATTTTTCTCCAGGTGTCAGCAATACGCTTCCGTATAAATCATAGCATGGGAACCCTGTTTAAAAAAAAAGGGAACTTTTTGAACACTGTCAAAGAAATACCTATGACACAAGTCATGGGCAAGGTCTCCTCCAGATGACTCAGAAACACTTCTCTCTTGTAGAACATCTTTGTTGGTTCGTGCACCGTTTCCTCAGGATGAATGAAGATGGGCCCAAAGAAGAAGGTAACTCCATTCTGTACCCACAGCTTTTCTATCCTGCAGGGCAGATTACAGAGTTAATACATCTATTGTTTGAAAACAGCATCAACATCCTTTTAACGTTCATTTCTTTTACTCTGTTGTGTACTTTTACCGACCTGGCAGCCCGAGGTTTTGACAAGCCATGCGATCGGATGTAA
>JBBPBX010003212.1:36289-48035 GCA_038048925.1 Garcialebias charrua | reverse complement strand
CTAATAACCTTACACCAGTGTACTGTGCCAGAAGTTTTTAAACCTTTGTTTTCCTCCTCTTCTGATGCTTTTTGCTTATCCTCCTCGATCTCTCTGGGGATTTTCTCCCTCTTTTCTTGCTCTACGTCGTTATGCAGGTGTTTTACTGAGAAGCTGAGCGCAGAGGAGAGCAAAATCTCTCCATTCTTACAAAGCTCATCCCTGATCCGAATGAAAAACTGCTGAAGCTCCACCGCATCCTCAAACGCCTCAGAGTCTGTCCTGCAAATCCAGAAAAAACATCATGTGATACAAAAGGATGCATTGCAGCTGTTTGTTTTACCTTTTGTTGCTTCACTTTTCTTGATTAACAACAAAACATTGGGATAAATATAAAGGGGGCGGCCGTGGCACAGTGGTAATGGCAGTCGACCCCCGATCGGAAGGTTGGAGGTTCGAATCCCGCGTCCGCCCACCATGTGTCGTTGTGTCCCTGGGCAAGACACTTAACCCCGAGTTGCTCCCGGTAGGTCTGGATGGCGCCTTGCAAGGCAGGCTACCACTACCGGTGTATGAATGTGTGAATGAATGGGTGGATGGCTGGTATTGTAAAGCACTTTGGGGCTCCTCACAGGGGGCTGGAAAGCGCTATAAAGCTCTATTTACCATTTACCATAAAGACTGGTCACATTCTATCTCTTGATGCTTTTTACATTTTTGTATTTTCACTTTTTTTTATAATAACTACTTCTACTAAAAGTAAAAACACTAATTAAACATGGACATATAGATAAACCCATATCACATTGAGAGATTAAAAAATATATATATCACTAGTAAAATCTCTTTTGTTTTCTAACATATAATCAAACTAAAGAACTTTAAACTTGTTTACTGCCTCAGGACTGTTTCCTGGATTCCATCAGTGTGTGATCCAAGATGCTTGAAAACGTGGTGTAATATGAACAGTACCGGTACTCGGATCCTCCTGTCTGCACTGAGCATCAGTTCACATAAAGCTCCACAGGTGAAATATAATGCAGACTGTGGAAATTGTATCCACTTTATAGCCGTTCTATACACCCTTTGTAAAACTTATTTAGGAATATCTATCTCTATTTGCCATTTCTGTAGTTTTAGATTATTTTATAAAGCTTGCTTTATTGGATAAAGCCTGAAACAGCTTTTTAGGAGGAGATGCCATACCTGTGTAGCCTTCTTGCCTTCTCCAGCACTTCAAACGCGTGCTCCTGAAAGATGTCCAGTCTCAAGTATCGACCACGCTCCACATTCATTCTTATGATATCAAAGTTGAGTGGCGGCTTTTCTGGGGCAGCTGGATCCACAGCGGGGATCTCAGCCAGCGAGTCACTGTAGCAACGGCCCTCTTCGTCTTGGTGGCTCATTACAGACACAAACAGGTTCCTGATGAGCTCTCGCACCAGAGATCCCACAGCAGGAGGACCCGTGTCCTCCCCTCGCTCCTGCTGCTTTCGCGTCTCCAGCAACACTCGATGCAACATTAGAGCGTCTCGATAGATCAGAGACTCTGGCTCATTGTAGATGCAGGCGTTGTTGAACATGAGAGCGAAGTCTTCAAAGAGAGCTTCGACGTCTTGGTACCGGCCTGTTGCCATATGGCTTCGGATGCGCTCCATGTCGATGGGTCTCTTGATTGTGGCATAGTAGTCAGGCAGCTCGGAACGGGAAGGCAGACGGAGAAAGATTGTGCTTAAACGTCGACCTCGACTGTCGGTAAAATTTCGCACAGCATCGTAGAGCTCATTTAACTTCTGCTGAAGAGGGGTGAGGTATTTGGACTTCTTTGGAGAAACGCCACTTTTTCCTAAAACCAAAAAACATGTTTAAACAACTGAGCAGGGGAGGAGATAGGTATATAAAACAAGTTAGGACCAAGAAAAGCAAATAAGCTACAAAAAGCTCTCCATACAAAATAAAATGTTGAGAAGAAATAATGGTCTAAGAAATGGGGTTTTGTGTTTTTTAAAGAACAGAAAGTCAAAAAAAAATTGTACATCCATCAACAAACTATTATAAAGCAATCCATAGCAATGGCATGGACAAGCAAAGACCATGCATAACATTTGACCTTGATCTGTGACCTTGACCTTAAAGCTGGGTTGATGAAAATTGTACATGACAATGTAGTGATGATGCATATGTATATTAAAGCTGCACTGACATCATCTTGTAACTATGCATCATATTGCACTACATATACATGTTTTGTCATTCAACTATGTTCGTTTTTGCAAATAAACTTATAAATATATTTAATTTTGATTTTAAATTGATTTTAAACTTTGCGCCGTGTTTATTCATGGGAAATCCGATTTCACGCGAACGCAGCATATGTGACGTAAGGAGACGTAGAAGCAGTCTGCGTCTGTCAGCAGCTTGCCTGCAGCTCGCCTTTTTTTTTTTTACTTGACAAATGCTGTTACGTTGTGTCGCCTTTGGGTGTTCTAATATCATCAGTGAACAAGTGAGCCTTTTCACTTTCCCAAAAGAAGAAATACTTCGTCTGGGAATGGAATAAATAAAGCTGCCACCCCCCTCGGAGCCTCCTCGCTTCCTGATAAGGTAAAAATCAAATAAATACGGGTGCAGACCTAAATTAGAACCTGCTGTTTCTTGTTCATCTAACTTTCTGCTTCCCAAACTGAAGACATGTACAGTATTTTCTGGTGTATAGGTCACACCTGTGTATAGATCGCATTGTCCAATTATCACCAATAGATTGGAAAAATCCCTAGATAGGTCGCACCTACGTTTAGCTCTGCTGCAAATATCTGCCACAGGAGCGCACAGCAAGGCTTTTAAGAAGATTAACACTTAAAAACAATTATTTGTTTGATAAAAATTATAGCAAATATATGTCTGAGCTGAACTTTTCCTTAATAAATGAACGTAATTGTGAAATGAGATGGATTAAAAAATTTGTTTCACCGAAAGTGATTACAAGCCATATATAGGTCGCAGGCCTTGAAAAAAACCATAAAAAGGTGCGACCTATACACCGGAAAATACGGTAGCTCAAATATTCACTTAGATTGATAAATTTGTCGGGTTTTAAATTGTCCGTCCTTATATGTAAATGCAAAACCGGAGCCCTCTACGTCTCCTTACGTCACATATGCTGCGTTCGCGTGAAATCGGATTTCCCATTAATAAACACGGCATGAAATTTAAAATCAAATTTAAATCAAAATTAAATATATTCATAAGTTTGTTTGCAAAAACGAACATACCGTAGTTGAATGATAAAACATATATATGTAGTGCAATATGATGCATAGTTACAAGATGATGTCAGTGCAGCTTTAAGTTTTGTTACATTTTCTTGAGTGGATCAGAAGTTACGGACGAGACAATGTAAAGTTAATGGACAAACAGACTATACCATAATATGTATGCCTTTTGATGGGCATATAAAAAAAATTACAGAAGGAGAAGCAATAAAGTTATACATGTATATACAAGCCCAAAACCAGAAAAGTTGGCACGTTGTGGAAATCGCAAATAAAAACAGAATACAATGACTTGCAAATCTTTTTCAACCTATATTCAATTGAACACACTGCAAAGACCACATACTTAACGTTCGAACTGGTAAACTTTGTTATTTTTTGCAATTATTAGCTCATTTGGAATTTGATGCCTGCAACATGTTTCAAAAAAGCTGGCACAAGTGACAAAGAAGACAGAGAAATTTGAGGAATGCTCATCAAACACTTATTTGGAATATCCCACAGGTGAACATGCAAATTGGGAACAGGTGGGTGCCATGATTGGGTATAAAAGCAGCTTCCTTGACATGCTCAGTCATCCACATAGAAGGATGGGGCGAGGGTCACCACTCTGTGAACAAATGCGTGGGCAAATTGTCGAACAGTTCAAGAACAACTTTTCTCAACGAGCTATTGCAAGGAATTTAGGAATTTCACCATCTACGGTCCGTAATATCATCAAAAGGTTCAGAGAATCTGGAGAAATCACTACACGTAAGGGGCAAGGCCGAAAACCAACATTGAATGCCCGTGACCTTCGATCCCTCAGGCGGTACTGCATCAAAAACCGACATCAGTGTGTAAAAGATATCACCACATGGGCTCAGGAATACTTCAGAAAACCACTGTCAGTAACTACAGTTCGTCGCTACATCTGTAAGTGCAAGTTAAAGCTCTACTATGCAAAGCAAAAGCCATTCATCAACAAGATCCAGAAACGCCGCCGGCTTTGCTGGGCCCGAGCTCATCTGAGATGGACTGATGCAAAGTGGAAAAGTGTTCTGTGGTCTGATGAGTCCACATTTCAAATTGTCTTTGGAAACTGTGGACGTCGTGTCTTACGGACCAAAGAGGAAAAGAACCATCAGGACTGTTATAGGCGCAAAGTTCAAAAGCCAGCATCTGTGATGGTATGGGGGTGCATTAGTGCCCAAGGCATGGGTAACTTACACATCTGTGAAGGCACCATTAATGCTGAAAGGTACATACAGGTTTTGGAGCAACATATGCTGCCATCCAAGCGACGTCTTTTTCATGGACGCCCCAGCTTATTTCAGCAAGACAATGCCAAGCCACATTCTGCACGTGTTACAACAGCGTGGCTTCGTAGCAAAAGAGTGCGGGTCCTCCCCTGGCCTGCCTGCAGTCCAGACCTGTCCCCCATTGAAAATGTGTGGCGCATTATGAAACGTAAAATACGACAACGGAGACCCCGGACTGTTGAACAACTTAAGCTGTACATCAAGCAAGAATGGGGAAGAATTCCACCTGAAAAGCTTCAAAAATTGGTCTCCTCAGTTCCCAAACGTTTACTGAGTGTTGTTAAAAGGAAAGGCGATGTAACACAGTGGTAAATATGTCCCTGTGCCAACTTTTTTGCAATGTGTTGCTGCCATTGAATTCTAAGTTAATGGTTATTTGCAAAACAAAATAAAGTTTCTCCGTTCGAACATTAAATATATTGTCTTTGCATTCTATTCAGTTGAATATGGGTTGAAAAAGATTTGCAAGTCATTGTATTCTGTTTTTATTTGCGATTTGCACAACGTGCCAACTTTTCCGGTTTTGGGCTTGTAAATTTGTGTAAAAAAACTGTTAAATTGTGAATAACAAATTGCTTCGTGCCAAACATGCACATTGAAAATAAAGCACAGCTGGTTTTGAGTAAATCCACGACACAGAACACTTACTTATTTTCAGTTTAGGTGATCCCACATCCTCCTCCGGTGGAGGTCCCATGTCCTTACGTTTGTCTTTCAGTATCTTCTCCAAAACGTTTGCATCATTATACACCTACATACACAGACATTAGGGTGTCAGGTGAGTTATTCTGTTTATGTGTTAATAGCGAAGTAATTATCCTGAGAGAAAACACAGACCTGAGATCCCTCTTCGTTATAATGCCGAGCATTACGGAACATCAACTTCATGTCTTCTATTAGCTCTTCTTCTGTGGTATAGCGTTCATTTCGAATTTTGTACTCAATGGTTTTCAGGTCCATCGGTTCGAGAATGACGTTGTAGTAGTCAGGGTAGTCCTTCTTGGATGGTTTAACCGTGAAAAGTTCACAGAGACGTCGATTGGTACTGGTGTCCCTGACCTCAACCACGGCAGCATACAGGGCTTTCATCCGGTTCTTTTTGAAATTTTTCTTATGGCTGGACAAAATTATAAATAAAAAATAAATAAATAGCATTTATAGCAACAACAAAAACACACGAGAGAATATTTGCTTTAAAAAATTTTCCTCTTCAAACCTTTTCTTTTTGATGCTCCCTGCATCAGAGGATAAAATGCTGTCTCCATCTTCTTCGTCTCTCCTCACAAGTTCCTTTTTCTTCGCCTGTGCAAACAATTAAGGAAATACACTTCAAGCATTTGCTTTGCCTTTTTTGTGGATTAATTTGGGAATTAAAAAATATTCCTGCAAAATCAAACAGAAAATAATTTCTGGGTCATCACCTGCATCAGCTGCTGAAGCCTGAAGGCTCGTTTGTAAATGCTTGAGGTTGGCATGTTGTACCGCTTTGCATTCTCAAACATCAAAGTGAGGTCTGCCTCCATCAGTTCCACACTTTCATATTCACCATTCTTCATCTTCGCCCTATAAACCAAAAAGGCTTTTCAATGTACTGAATCCTTTGTGAAACATTTGGAGGAAGTTTTAGCTGCGACTTTACAGAATGACTGGTCCTCACCTGATCTGTTGCAGAGAAATCGGTGTTTTGATCTGCTGATAATAATCAGGATACTCTCTGCGAGAGGGGAGTTGCTGAAAAGGTTCAGAGAAAACCTGTCCCTGATGGTTCCTGGCTCCTCTCACAGCTTCGTAAAGTTGGAAGATGGGGTTGCTCATCTCCATACTTGAACTCTGGCTCTCGGCCTCCGACTCGCCCTCGTCATAGCACACAGATCCTGCCAATGTAGACGCAACAATCATTATTGTTGATTGCACACATGAGATCTCTCTGAAACAAAAAGCAAAGATCTTACCTGAAAGAACAGGGTCATCCTCACTCTCTGAACCGTACTGAGGAGCAGCACCAGGAAATCGATCGCCCTGCCCAGATCGGCGATTTCTGAAAAAATTCAAACCATTTAAAAAGAATTAAACATTTTTGTTTGAGAACAGTTTTTTATTTTTTATGTATAAACAAAAACAATTTTTTTTTTCTTTGATTACCTGATGCGGAGGCTAGATTTAGTTGGCTCAGCATGTTCGAGTTCAGTTTTGCGTTGGATGAAAATTTTCTTTATCGCGTTAGCATCCTGTGCATTAAGAAACAAGAAGTGATGTTCAGGGTTATGCATTGCATTTAAGGAAACAAAGGAGAAACTGTTTTACCTTAAAAACCTGAGATCCTGGTTCATTGTATGTTTTGGCATTTTTGGCCATCAGGTCAACATCCTTGGCCATAGCATTAACAGTTTTATAGTATCCAGCCTGTGGACATTAATTATATTTGCACAGTGTAAACGACGCAACCATCAAGTTCTGAAAGAAGTCTTTTTGGTTTTAGAATATATTTTGTGTTATACATTTTAATATACAACATGAGAGTAAGGGAGGGAAGTGGTTACCTGTATCCTCTGAGTGATTGTTCTCAGATCTATTGGCTCCTTTATGATGGCGTAGTAGTCTGGGTAATGCTAGAAAAGACACAACAACGTCACTCAAAAACTGAATACTATTACAAACATATGTAAGCAGGACTAATGTCAACCAAGATTCAATTAAAAACATTTCTGAAAAACTAATATAGAGGAAACATTTGTGTGTAAAGCATTGCATGTCCTATTGTTGGTGGCATAAAATATTTAAACAATAATATTGGAAGTCTGGCACTCACCACTTTAGAAGGCAGTTTTTGGAAAAGTTCGCTGACTGTTCGCCCTGAGGGATCCGTGTGTGACACTATAGCCTCCAAGAGTTGCTCTAGCACTTCTTTCAAACTGCTAGCTGATGTCTGAAAGATGAATACACAGGTTTAAAATATATTTAAATATCACAATTTTATACCAATCTTTGTGATTTACACATGAGTCTGAATGAGAATATGAATGAACATACGGTAAGCAACTTGTCTATACAAGAACTTACATATTCAACTCCAGAATTATCCATCACGTCATCACCATCTTCCTCTTCATCATCTCCATCTCCAGGCTGCACAAACTCATTCCTTGTTTGCAAATATACTTCCCACAGCTTACATGCTGCTTGATATTCTTCCCTGTCACTCTGAACGATTGAACAAAAGAGATGGCATTCAGTTCAATGAACATTATTCAATCCACATTAACCAAAGCACTAATCAATATTCTACCTCACCATAAAAAGTGTTTTCATTTTTACAAGCAGCCATGCTGTTTTGCTCTAGCTTTCCTGAACATAAAGAGCATACTTTGCAAGGCAATATTATCTAAATGACTTTGGTATGTAATAATTAAGTTGCATAACCGATATGATTTTAAAAAGTGTCTTGCAAATGTCACAATTAATTTGGTTTTAGCTTACAAAAGAATCTGATTTACTGGTAATATACAGTAGGTTCAAGTCAACAGTAAATGCTGCTTTTAGAAGGGCTTTAACAAGTTAGTACCAGAATATGTGGATGTAATATCATTCACTGCATATTAAACAAATTACCAATTTAAAAAAGTAACTGTATTTGTAGGAGGTAAAACTGTGATGATTAAAAACATGTACAGAATGCTGATAAGAATAATGAACGAAGTCCCTTAAAATAAAAATAAACCTCTCTACCTTGTAGAATGACCGCGCGTTATTAAACATGAGTTGAAAATCTGAAGTAAGCTGCTCCACTTCGGTATACTCTTCTGACTTCAGCTTGTACTGAATCTTTGTCATATCAATCGGCTGGGAGATCACTCCGTAATAATCAGGCTGATTCCTGAAAAACAGAAAAAAGCTTACTTCACTTGTTTTTGTTTATTGTTGAGCAGAATCACAACGTTACTTGTTATACATCTTTTATTGATGCTATAATCTTGTGCCTAATTTTAAACTAACATTCTGTCCTTTACTTTCCTAGAACAATTTTTCTTTCTACATTGTAACTGTTAAACCAAGTGCTCAAAACATATCTGAGTAACTTTTGATTTGTTGCTCAGTAACTGTAATATCAACTTGCATGTCAGTTTTACAATTTTATTTAAAAACTCTGGAGAATATTTTAATAGTTTTTAATCATCAATAAGGTTGCAAATACCTCCTTTTTGGCACCCGAAGGAAAACTTCACAAAGTTGCCTCCCGTGATGATCCTTGTAGTCTTTTACAGCATTGAACAGCTCATGACAAACAGCAATCTGACAGGAAAAATATCAAATAAAATAAAATTCCAAATGATAATGCAAGTTAGCTTGTTGCTACTCATGACATAAACATGTAAAAACAAGAAAAGCGCATTTCACCGTATCAACAGGAGGAACATTGGTATTGGAAACTTTTCTTCTTTTTCGTCCAGGAGTCGAGGAAGAGTTATCGTCGTGGTCTCCCCCACCACTGACGCTGCTGCAGGGAGAAGTGGTTCGTCTTCGCTTCAATGACATCCCGTTCGATGGTTTAACTAGCAGCCTAACCTGCTAGCTGAAGTGTGACCAAAAAAGAACATAAAACAAAAACTAACCTCTAATCCAAACAATTCATTTAAATAGTACGTTTGTTGTTGTTAACGCCCCCATCTGTACCAAGTCTACTAGAACAACCACTCATCGAATGTATGAAACAAAGCAAACTGTTAGCATCCGGTTTTAGTCGACCAGCTGCTTTTCTAATGAAGCATGAATTTTAATATTTCCCTAAAAACAGACAAGAATGGAAGCCTATGTAAAAACATTAACGTTCAATTAAATTACTTACCAGTTTTCAGCAATTGTGCTGTAATTCCCTGAGCAAAGAATGTGTAAAAGCTAGGTAGCTAGCTAGCGGTCTCAGAACTCTTAACCGGAAGTTGAAGCTATTTTCTGTTTGTGACAAAAACAAGCTTCTTGAACAAGTACTGACCCCTGGAGGTTAGAAGTAGTGTTGCAGTATGAGCGTACAATTCTAAGGAAAGACTGAGATTTTTCAGTACTACTATTTTAATAGCCTTTATAATATGCGCTTTTTTTCAAAGGGGAAAATTACACTTTCTAGTCGATGACGTTTGGCAATATATGTTAAACTGAAATACATTTTAGCATACTGTATGTATTTATATAATCCAACAATTTTCAGTCAGATCATCTGGACGCCGGTTTCTTTTTTTGTGCTGATACATTTCGCCTTCCATCCAGAAGGCTTTATCAGTCTGAGCAAATGCCGAACAAAACTGCTTCTCCCCCAAAAGCTTACTCCAAAGTGGGGGAAAAAAAACTGCTATATTGGTGCTAAGATGGTCTCTGGAGCATGCCCTCTCCTCCAGTGCCCGCACTCTCCCTCATCAACAATCATGTCAAACTGGTTCAAAACACCAAAGTCCATGCTCAACAATCCAGGTAAATCCAACAATTTTCAGTCAGGTCATCTGGACGGCTTATTTTTTTTGTGCTGAGATTCACCTTCGATCCAGATCAGTCTGAGGAAACTGCTTCTCCCCCAACAGCTACTCCAAAGCATGTGCAGCTCCAGAGATATTTTTCTGCAGGTGATAAGTGGGGGCTAAGCATTTTACTGAGGATGCTATGAAGGATCATTTGTTCTTTCAGTTCTCAAGGTCAATGTGTGTCATTCACATCACATGTGGTACATAAGGTGGAACGAAACTATGGACAGGGTCCCAGTTACATCCAACAAAAATACAAATTGTAAAGAAAAACAGTAAAAAGATCAGAGACATGAAATAAGAAATATACTAAACTAAAAATACACGAATCACTACTAGTACAAAACAATGTGCCAAACAACAGCAGCACGAACATGAGTCTGTGTGAGCAGATGAGGACGAGTGAACACAGAAACATGAAATAGATCAGCAGCATGAGATCAGCAGCACATAACCAAATTGTATTACAGTGATTTGTTTTCACAGAGATAATTCAGACTAGGGGTTCATGAGTCTGTAACAACCTCGGGGTAGAAGCTTGTAGCCATAACGAAGAGTGAGATGGAGGAAGAAGGGTGCCACTTTTTCCATCTCAGCCCCACTACATTTGTTTTATTTATTTTTCATTCATTAAAGTTTGGCACCAGCTGGTCAGTTTACTGACCAACAACAACTTAATCAATATATTCTACAAAGTACTTCAGTGACTGATTCTGATTAGTAAAGGGTGAATATGTTATTACAGGGAGTTCTATACCAGAACAAATGAATAATCATCCGAATAAAGTTGTCTTTTAAGTTTTATTACAAAAATAATCAAACTAAAAATCAACAACAATAATAAACAAGCAATAATAATAAATCAGTCAAGGCTTAATTCTCTTGTCTAAGGCAAAATGAACTCTTTGAGCAGGAATTATTTCAGTTTTATACGCGCATGAATTTAGATGCAGTGAGGCTATTTTAATAAAGTTTATTTTGGATTTTGGTTAAAAGTAGTTATTTAATGTGACCAGATAAGTCATTTATTATCACTGCAAGCCAGGAAATGATTTATCAAGTTGTATTAGCTAAAAATGGCATAACCAGAGGCATCATGTCACCAGTTTCTGCTCCTTACTGGGTCAGTGTTGAGAGCATCACTCATCTTTGTGGGCTTCAGCTGGTGGATCAGATTGTTTTGTTTTTTTAACTCGATATAATCACTGATTTTTTTTATTAGTTGTGTTTTGCGAGGAAAATATCACAACAACCACATGTTAAAGAATATTAACTCAGATGTAAAAGAAAATAATCTGATATTTTCTTGGGTGTGTTAAAGCTGCAGTATGTAGCTTTTTTTATGAACATATTTCTTCACTCTGTCACTACCTCCTGACAGACTGATGTTAGCCAGGTAATCTCAAATATTGTCCCCTTGCTTCTCCAGGTGGTAAATAAGCATTTCTAAAAAGAAAAGGTGACCCGCCATTTTCCAGCCAATAAAAACAGAGTTTGTAACCAGCCAATAAAAACAGAGCTTGAATTTGAATCAGCCAATAAAAACAGAGCTTGAATTTGAAATTCAACAGACCACAAGGGGGCAGAGCCACATATGGCTCTGAGGGGGAGGGATCAGAATGCTTTGCCTGTTGAAAATATTTCTAACTGCTGCAGTTCTACAGAAACTGCATACTGAACCTTTAAT